>AWOL01S0030682.1:3003-27404 GCA_000715115.1 Nicotiana otophora
TATATATATATATATATATATCAATTAATATTAATTAAATAAAGAATACAATTTACATAAGTAATTCATGCTTTGAGTCCTAAACTACTATGACTTTAGCATTAATAGTAGCTACGCACGGACTCTCGTTACCTCGTGTGTACGTAGCCCCCGCAAATAGCAACAATTATTCAATTTAATCCCTATGGGGTAATTTCCCCCTCACAAGATTAGACAAGAGACTTACCTCGTCTTGCTCCAATTTAATCCACTATAAGGCCTTTTCCACGATTATCCAACTCTGTCTGGCTCGAATCTAGCCAAAATAATTCGATACAATCACTAAAAATTATAGGAATCAATTCTATAAGAAAATACTACATTTTTAATAAAAATCCCGAAATTAATTAAAAATTCGTCCATGGGGCACACACCTTAGAATCTGGCAAAAGTTATGAAATCCGACATCCCATTCAATTACGAGTCCAACCATACCAGTTTCACTTAAATTCGACTCCGAATCGATACCGAAATCTCAAAAATTCGTTTCTATGAGATATCTAAAATTTTCCAAATCTCAATCTCAAAACACTAATTAAATGGTGAAAACAATGATATATTTATGTTTATAGACCAAATCCAAGTTAGAATCACTTACCCCAATGTCTTTTCCTTGAAAAGCTATCAAAAATCGCCTCTGCTCAAACTCTAATTTGTTAAAAATGGCGAATAGAACGAATGCCCTCTTTTATAATTCTTCCCTCGATCCACAGCCTCGATCCACAGCCTCGATCCTCAGCCTCGATCCACAGCCTCGATCCACAACCTCAATCCAGAGCCTCGATCCTCGGCCTCGCTCCTCGGCTTCGATCCTCAGCCTCGATCCTCGGCCTCGATCCTCAGACTAGATCCTCGACCTCGATCCTCAGCCTCGATCTTGGGAGCTCGATTTTGGGCCTCGATCTTGGGCCTAGATTTTGGGCTAGAATTTCCAGCATAAAGGAAAAATTGCGCAATGATATATTTATGTTTATAGACCAAATCCAAGTTAGAATCACTTACCCTAATGTCTTTTCCTTGAACATCTATCAAAAATTGCCTCTCCTCAAACTCCAATTTGTTAAAAATGGCGAATAGGACGAATGCCCTCTTTTATAATTCTGCCCAGGCAGCCCTCGATCCACAGCCTTGATCCTCAGCCTCGATCCTCGGCCTCGATCCTCAGCCTCTATCTTGGGAGCTCAATTTTGGGCCTCGATCTTGGGCCTCGATTTTGGGCCTCGATTTTGGGACAGAATTTCTAGCAGAAAGGAAAAATTGCAGTAGCTGTTTTAAGTCCAACTTTTGATCCGTTAACCATCCGAAACTCACCCGAGGCCCTCGGGACCTCAACCAAATATACCAACAAGACCAAAAACATCATAAGAAATTATTTGAAACCTCAAATCACATAAAACGATGCTAAAACCACAAATTTTGTCCCAATTCAATCTTATTGAAATTAAGAATTTTCAACTTCTACATTCGATGTCGAAACCTATCAAATCAACTCCGATTGACCTCAAATTTTGCACACAAGTCATAAATGACATAACAGAGCTATGAAAATTTTCAAAACTGTATTCCGACTCCGGTATCAAAAGGTCAACTTCTCGGTCAAACGAGAAGTTTTATTTAGGGGAACGGGGTTCTAGAAGTCAAAACGACCGGTTGGGTCGTTACATTCTACATTATGTACCGAAACCTATTAAATCAAGTTTGATTGACCTCATATTTTGCACACAAGTCATAAATGACATAGCGGGCTATGAAAACTTTTAGAACTGGATTCTGACTCCGATATCAAAAAGTCAACTCCCCGGTCAAACTTCCAAACTTAAATTCCTATTTTAGCCATTTCAAGCCTAATTTAACTATGAACTTCCAAATAAAATCCGAACACGCTCCTAAGTCCAAAATCACCATACAGAGCTGTTGGAATCGTCAAAATTCTATTCCGGAGTCATTTTCTCAAAATGTTGACCGAAGTCAAACTTGGCCTTTTAAAGCCAACTTAAGGAACCAAGTGTTCCGATTTCAATCCAAACACTTTCAAATCCAGAACCAACCATCCCCGCAAGTCATAATTTAATATAAGCACATACATAGAGTTTTATTTAGGGGAACAGGGTTCTAAAAGTCAAAATGACCGGTTGGGTCATTACATTCTCCACCTCTTAGACAAACGTTCGTCCTGGAACGGGTTTAGAGTTATAACTGAAGTGCTGAATAAGTGTGGATATCTGCTCCGCATGTTTTCCTCGGCCTCCCAAGTTGCTTCCTCGACTGGTTAGCCCTCCACGGGACTTTTACTGCAGAAATCCTCTTGGACCTCAACTAGCGAACTTGTTTATCAACAATGGCAACTGGCTCCTCTTCATAACCCAAGCTATTATCTAGCTGAACTATGCTGAAGTCTAACACATGTGATAGGTCGGCATGATACTTCCGGAGCATAGGTATATGGAAAACCCGATGAACTCCTGATAGGCTGGGAGGCAATGCAAACTCATAAGCAACCTCCCAATTTCAACACCTCAAATGGGCCTAAAAACCTTTGGGCTCAATTTTTCCTTTTTCCCAAATCTCATGATTCCCTTCATCGGCGAAACTTTCAAAAGAAGTTTTTCACCTACCATAAATTATAAATCACGCGCTTTCTGATCTGCGTAACTCTTTTGTCTGGACTGTGGTGTACGAAGTCGCTCCAGAATCAACTTTACCTTTTCCAAGGCATCCTTCACCAAATCAGTACCATATAACTTAGCCTCATCGGGCTCAAAACATCCAATGGGCGAACGACATTGCCGACCATATAAAGCCTCAAATGGAGCCATCTCGATGCTGGATTGGTAACTATTATTATAAGCAAACTCGGTCAAAGGCAAGAAACGATCCCACTGACCTCCAAAGTCAATTACACATCCCCTGAGCATATCCTCCAATATTTGAATTGTCCGCTCTGACTGCCCGTCGTTCTGCGGATGAAAGGCTGTGCTGAGCTCTACTCGGGTCCCCAACTCACTCTATACTGCTCTCCAAAAATGTGAAGTAAACTGAGGGCCTCTATCTGATATGATAGAAATTGGCACACCGTGCAACCGAACTATCTTCTGAATATAAATTTGGGCCAACCTCTCTGAAGTATATGTAGTCACAACAGGAATAAAATGTGCCAATGGCCCAAACTGCATCAAACATCCGCAAGGTCCGCGACCACCCAATTACAAAGTCCATAGTGATGCGTTTCCATTTTCACTCCGGTATAGTCATCTGCTGAAGTAGGCCACCTGGCCTCTGGTGTCATATTTAACTTGCTGGCAATTTAGACACCTAGCTACATACTCAACGATGTCATATTTCATTCGTCGCTACCAATAATGCTACCTCAAGTCACGATACATCTTCTTAGCACCTGGATGAATAGAATACAGAGAATCGTGTGCCTCCTCTAGGATCTTTTTCCTCAGTCCATCCACATTAAGAACACATAGACGATTCTGGAGTCGCAGAGTACCATCCGTGCCAATAGTAACTTCCTCGGCACCACCCCGTAGTACTGTTTCTCGCAGAACCATTAAGTATGGATCATCATACTGGCGAGCCTTGATCTGCTTAAATAGTGAAGATTGGGCCACAACACATGCAAGAACTCGATTGGGCTCTGAAATATCCAGCCTCATAAGTCTGTTAGCCAAGGACTGAATATCCAAAGCTAATGGCCTCTCCTCTGCTGAAATGAAAGCCAAACTACCCATACTCTCCGCCTTTCTACTCAAGGCATTTGTAACTACATTTGCTTTGCCCGGATGATATAGGATAGTAATATCATAATCTTTCAGCAATTCCAGCCATCTACGTTGCCTCAAATTTAGGTCCCTCTTCTTGAACAAATGCTGCAAACTGCGATGATCAGTGTAAACTTCACAAGACACCCCATAAAGATAATGCCTCCAAATATTAAGAGAGTGAACAATCGTAGCTAATTCTAAATCTTGTACCGCATAATTTTTCTCGTGGGGCTTCAGCTGACGTGAAGCAAATACAATAACTCGCCCTTCCTGCATCAATACACAACCCAAGCCAACACGTGAAGCATCACAATACACTGTATACATCCTCGAACCGGAAGGCAACACTAACACTAATGTTGTAGTCAATGTTGTCTTGAGCTTCTGAAAGCTCACCTCACAGTCATTGGACAATCGGAACGGAGCACCCTTCTAGGTTAGATTGGTCAAAGGTGCTGCATTAGATGAAAAACCTTATACGAACCGACGATAATAACTTGCTAAACCTAGGAAACTCCTGATCTCAGTCGCCGAAGTGGGACGATGCCAATTTTGAACTACCTCAATCTTTTTGGGATCAACCTTAATACCCTCGCCCGATAAAATATGCCCCCAAAATGCTACCGACTCTAGCCAGAACTCACATTTGGAGAACTTATCATATAACTTTTGTTCACACAACGTCTGAAGCACCACTCTCATATGCTGCTCATGCTCCTCCCTACTGCGCAAGTAGATCAAAATGTTATCAATGAAGAAAATGACAAACGAATCAATATATAGACTGAATACCCTATTCATCAGATCCATAAACATTGCCGGGGCATTAGTCAAACCAAAGGACATCACCAGAAACTCATAATGACCATATCTAGTCCGAAAAGCAGTCTTCGAAACATCCAGATCCCGAATCTTCAACTGATGGTACCCCGACCTCAAGTCGATCTTAGAGAACACCTTAGCACCCTGCAACTGGTCAAATAGATCATCAATACATGGCAACGAGTACTTGTTCTTAATAGTGACTTTGTTCAGTTAGCGATAATCAATACACATCTGTATTGTTCCATCTTTCTTCTTCACAAATAATACCGGTGCACCCCAAGGCGATACACTCGGTCTGACGAACACTTTGGCTAGTAACTCCCAAGCTGTTCTTTCAATTCTTTCGGAGTCATGTGATACGGTGGGATAGATATAGGCTGGGTATCTGGAGCCAAGTCAATACAAAAATCAATATCATGATCAGGTGGCATACCTGGGAGATCTGAAGGAAATACATCGAAGAACTCCTGAACTACAGGCACTGAATCAATAGCGGGAGTCTTTGCAGTAGTAATCCGAACATAGGCTAGATAAGCCAAACAACCCTTCTCAACCATGTGTTGAGCCTTCATAAAAGAAATAACCCGATTAAATGAACTAACAGACGAACCCTTCCACTCTAGCCTTGACAATGCTGGAATAGCCAATGTAACAGTCTTGGCATGACAATCTAGAATAACATGATATGGAGATAACCAGTCCATGCCCAGAATAATTTCAAAATTGGTCATCTCAAGCAATAGGAGATCTGATAGTTTCATAACCACGGAATGTAATAATACATGACCGGTAGATTCGGTTTATAACAACAGAATCGCCCACAGGAGTGGACACATAAACAAGAGTACTCAAGGACTCACGAGAAACACCTAGGAATGGAGCAAATAGAGATAAAACATATGAATACGTAGATCCTGGATCAAATAATACTGAGGAATCTTTGTCGTAAACAGAAATAATACCTGTAATCACTACATTTGAGGCCTCTGCATCTGGTCTGGCTAGAAAAGCATAGAACCGAGCTGGAGCGCCAACTGACTGGCCTCCGCCTGGCTGACCTCCACCTCTAGGACGACCCCTACCCACCTGTCCTCCACCTCTTGGTGGTCGGACAACTGGTGGAGAAACTGGTCCGGTAATCATAGGCTGCTGACCCTGTTGCACTAGTTTATCCCAGAGCCTGGGGCAAAATCTCCGTATGTGAATGGGATCCCCGCACTCATAACAAATCTTTTGTGCGATGGCCTGCTGACTAAGTGTCTGGCCCTAGGGACCTGAATACCCACTAGAAGGACCCTGAATAGCTGGTGGGCGATAAAAACTCTCTGGTATAGCACTAAAATAAGGTCGCACTAGAGCACTCTGAGGAGGCGGTGGTGCTAGATATGGGGGCCTGCTGGACTGCCCCTCACGAACTGACCTCTGCCCCCAGACGGAGCACCTCTGAACTCTCCAGAATATCTAAATCTCTTATCTCTCATAACCTGTTCTCGGCTCCGCTGACGCACACCCTCAATCCTCCGGGCTATCTCCACGACTAGCTCATAAGAAGTACCCATCTCAACCTCTCGAGCCATAGTGGCCTGAATCTAGTATGTAAACCCGCAACAAACCTCCGCACTCTCTCCACCTCATTAGGGAGTATCATAAGCGCATGGCGAGATAACTCAGAAAACTTCGCCTCATAATCGGTCACTGACATCTGACCCTACTGGAGCTGCTCAAACTGAAACCTCAACTCTTCCCTCTAGGAGGGTGGAATATACCTGTCCAGGAAGATACGGGTGAACCTGTCCCAAGTCATAGGAGGAGAATCTGCTGGTCTGCCAAGAACATAAGACTGTCACCATCTACGGGCTCTGCCCTCTAGCTGAAAAGTAGCAAAGTCTACCCTATGAGACTCCAATATCCTCATGTTGTACGGTCTATCCTTCCACCGATAAATAAAATCCTGGGGATCCTCATGTCTCTCACCCCCAAAGACAGGAGGATGTAGTCTAGTCCATCTGTCCAATAGTTTATGCGGATCATCGGCTACAGCTGGCCTGAGCTAAGGTGTAGCTACTGCCACTGGCTGGGCTCCACCCACGAGTAGTGCACCCTGGGTCTGATATATAGCAGCTACCTGTCCATGAGCCTGGGCGGTAGGGTCTGTGTTCCCCGCCCACCTGAGATATGGCTGGGTCTGCCGGAAATAAACCGGCCTAAGTCATATTGTCCATGAACCGCAACATACGACCCATAATATCCTGGAATCCCGATGCAAATGTGAAATCCATCGGAACTGGCTCTGCCACAGGCACCTCACCCTGTTCCTCAATAATGGGATTCTCTGGTGGACCCACTGGCGGCATAACTGGAACAGTCCTGGGACGTTCTCGCCCTCTACCAAGGGCTGGAGCCCTCCCTCTGCCTCGGCCTCTAGCAACTGGGGGAGTAGCTCTTCCCTGGTCTAGAACCTCATTAGAGCGCGTTCTCACCATCTGTGAGACAATAAAAGAAGGATATTTAGTACTACATTAATTGCACGATGGAATATGAAGAAAGGTAGTTTCCTAACACCATATAGCCTCTCGAAGATAAGTACAGACGTCTCCGTACTGATCCGCAAGACTTTATTAGGTTTGCTCATAACTTGTGAGACCTACGTGAGCCTAGGGCTCTGATATCATGTTGTCACGACCCAATTTCACCTATAGGTCGTGTTGGCGCCCGACACTACAGCTAGGCAAGGCAACAAATAAATTAAACATATATCAATTATTTTCAGAATAATTTTCTAACTAATTTTTATTATTTTCTAGAAATATTAAAGAAATTTGAAAAGATACTGATTAACTTAAATCCAAGAAAATAATACAAATTCCAAATTCTACCAATGTGTGTGCCAAGACCTGGTGTCACAAGTGTATGAGCATCTAGTAGATTATACAAAACTTCAAAATCTGTCTGAAATAAAAATAGACAGAGTAAAAGTGCAAGAAGAGGCACTGGTAGCTGCAGAACGGCTCAGAAAGGCAGCTCACCACTACGCCTCTTGAAAACGTGGATGTGCGATGATAGGTCATCCACTAATGCATGTCTCAGATCCTGCTCAAAAAGTGCAGCAAGTGTAGTATGAGTACGTAAACAACGTGTACCCAGTAAGTATCAAGCCTAATCTCGAAGTAGTAGAGACGAGATGGTCGACTTTGACACTCACTATGGGTCGACAATATTAAATAGAATAAAATAGAATTTATTTAACTCAGCATGATTCACTAAGTCAACAAAATTTTTATTTAATCAACATAAATAATTAAATTCCTTCAAATGCAACAATTCTCAATACATTGATTAAATTCCTTCAATTCCAATAAATTTCTAATTTATCAATTTGCCTCATTTACAGGAATAACAACAATTCCTTAACAAGCAGAGATAATAATTCTTTAAATTTCAAAGATTTCTAATTTATCAATTAGCTTCACAAGCTGCAATAAACTATCAAATATCGTGTAATTATTATTATTAGGCACGATTTCTGCCGAGGTCGTACGGCCCGATCCAGAGTGTCGTGTACACTGCCGAAGGACGTGCGGCGCGATCCATAGATACATCTATCCTGTCGAGGCGTTCGCCCTACCTCACAAGAAAGGAGGACATTTTCTTATGTACCTCCGGAAAGAGAGTATATTTATTATAAGATAAATCCAGCAGGAAAAATAATTTTTCTTAACAATTAATTAATTTAAACAGAAGATCAAGCATATGAGATTTTCATCCTTTAATATTTTTATCTAACAATTCACACTTTAGTATTAATAGTAGCTACGCATGGACTCTCGTCACCTCATGCGTACGTAGCCCCCATAATTAGCAACAATTTTTACTTTAATTACCTATGGGGTAATTTTCCCCTCACAAAATTAGACAAGAGACTTACCTCAATTTGCTCCAATTTAATCCACTAGAAGGCCTTTTCCTCGATTATCCAACTCTGAGTGACTTGAATCTAGCCAAAATAATTCGATACAATCATTAAAAATTATAGGAATCAATTTCATAAGAAAATACTATATTTTTCAATAAAATTCGAAATATATTAAAAATTCGTCTGTGGGGCCCACGTTTTGAAATCTGATGAAAGTGACGAAATCCGACAACCCATTCAATTACGAGTCCAACCATACCAGATTCACTCAAATCCAATTCCGAATCGATAGTGAAATCGCAAAAATTCGTTTCTATGAGATTTCTAAAAAAAATCCAAATTTCAATCTCAAAACACTAATTAAATGGTGAAAACAATGATATATTTGTGTATATAGACCAAATCCGAGTTAGAATCACTTACCCCAATGTCTTTCCTTTAAAATCTGACAAAGGTCGCCTTTGCTCAAGCTCAAGTTAGTCAAAAATGGCAAATGAGACGAAATTCCCTCCTTTATAGATCTGCCTAGGCAGCCTTCAGAACTAGGCGTCGATCATGGCCCTCGAGCCTGGGCCTCGATCGTGGCTTAGATCATGGCCCTTGATCCTAGGCCTCGATCGTGGCTTCGATCATGGCCCTCGAGCTTGGGCCTCGATCATGGCTTCGATTATGGCCCTCGAGTCTGAGCCTTGATCGTGGCTTCGATCATGACCCTCGAGCCTGGACCTCGATCGTGGCTTTGATCATGGCCCTCGAGCCTGGGCCTTCGATCATGGCATCGAGCCTGAGCCTTCGATAATGGCCCTCGAACTGGGCTCGATCCTGAGCCTCGTCCCAGGCTTCGACCCTGGCCGTTGACCCTAGGCTCGATATCTAGGCTCGATCCTGGGCTCGATCACATTCCAGAATATCCAGCAGAAGAGAAAAATTGCAGCAGCTTTTTAAGTCCAACTTTTGATCCGTTAATTATCCGAAACTCACCCGAGGCCCTCGGGACCTCAACCAAATATACCAACAAGTCCTAAAACATCATACGAACTTATTTGAAACCTCAAATCACATAAAACAATGCTAAAACTACGAATCATCCTCCAATTCAAGCTTAATGAAACTTAAGATTTCCAACTTCTACATTAGGTACCGAAACCTATCAAATCTAGTCCGATTGACCTTACATTTTGCACACAAGTCATAAATGACATAACGGAGCTATAAAAATTTTCGGAACTGGATTCCGACTCCGATATCAAAAATTTAACTCCCCGATCAAACTTCCAAACTTAAATTCCTATTTTAGCCATTTCAAGCCTAATTTAACTATGGACTTCCAAATACAATTTCGAACACACTACTAAGTCCAAAATCACCATACAGAGCTGTTGGAGTCGTCAAAATTCTATTCCGGGGTCATTTTCTCAAAATGTTGACCGAAGTCAAATTTGGCCTTTTAAAGCCAACTTAAGGAACCAAGTGTTCTGATTTCAATCCAAACACTTCAAAATCCCGAACCAACCATCTCCGCAAGTCATAATTTAATATAAGCACATACATGGAGTTTTATTTAGGGAAACGGGGTTCTAAAAGTCAAAATGACTGGTTGGGTCATTATATATATACAATGGAAGATCAATTTTAACTTAGTCTATTATATATATAGTGACTCTAACATACGTAAGAAATAATAGACTTGACAACAAACATGGTAGAAGGCCATTTGGTATTAAAATATTTAATTATTCTTCTTGGTAGTAATTATTGGTATCATTTTCTGCTGAGTCAAAAACAGAAAAATATTTTGTTTTTACTATAAAATTTTGCAATCCACCTTTTATGTTGATCAACATATTCATTTTTGCTAGCTAATATATCTTTTTAATTCTATCATGAGATTAGCACAAATTGCATTTTAACTAATGATAGAAATATTTCTCTTATTAAATGCACTACTATTACCATTGGGTTGATAACCAAGTGTTTAGGAAGAACCAAATCATCTTTTATTGGATGCTCTTCTTCGTTTCCGATACGAAGCAAGAAGATACTGAATACTTGTCACGACCCAAAATTTCACCACAGGCGTCGTGATGACACTTAGTCTCTAAGACTAAGTAAGCCGATCATAACAACGATTCAAGCCATTATTTTTACATAGATAATCGAAACCAAGTATCGGAACCAACAACAGAAATATTCAAACAAACTCCCAAGACTGGTAATACTGAGTCACGAACTCTAACTGAATACATAAAATGACCTCAAGGAAGTCAAATATACAATACTGTTCGAATAATAATTGACAATACGATAAAATGGAAAGACTCCAAGGGACTGCGACGACCAAACAGCTCTACCTTAAATCCTTGCGATCAACGCACTAACTTTGTTTGAGTCCAATATTTCAAGTACCTGGCTCTGCACAAAAATGTGTAAAAGTGTAGTATGAGTACACCATAGTCGATACTCAGTAAGTATCAAGACTAAGCTCAGTGGAGTAGTGACGAGGTACAGTTAAGACACTCACTAGTCTAATAACCTGTGCAGTATAGCATATAAAAATATTAGGAAGCTAATAGAAATGATGGAAACAATAATCAACTAGTTATATACACAGTAGGACAACAATAACAACATAAATATTGCTTAACAAATAATGAATACAAGTACAACTAATTAATCAAGTCCTTCAAATATAAATCTTTCATCTATAAGTTTTTCAAATAAAAATCTTTAGAATATAATCCTTTCCAATAAATATATTTCGAATATACTTCCTTCAAATAAATATCTTTCCAATATAATTATTTCGAATAAATATCTTTCAAATATAATTCTTCCAAATAAATATCTTTCGAATATAATTCTTTCAAATAAATATCTTTCGAATATAATTCTATCAAATAAAAGTCACCCTGTGACATCTCATTTCATAATCATAAAATACGGGTCTCAACCCACTTTCATATTTCCAAGGCACCTCGTGCCAATATCTCTATCACAACTGCATGGACAACCCACGTGCCAATATCATCATCATTTACTCACGGCACCTCATGCCCACATTTCATATCACAACTACACAGACATTTCACGTGCCAATATCATTTTCATTATATAACCACGGCACCTCGTGCCCATATTTCATATCATAACTGCACGGATAATTCACGTGCCAATAATAAATTCATCATATTTCCCCGGCACCTCGTGCCTATATCATAATCCGTCCGAAAATATCCACAGGCTCATAATTTCAACATATATCTGACTATTATCAAATTTACTGAATTTATAAAATAAATTGCACAATATATAAAAGAAGTCACAAGGAAATCACAACATCACAACATCACATAAAAATCACCAACATAATATCCTCACACCATCGCATATCATCCCTGAGCCACCCTTATCTCTCCTATAGCCACCCTTATCACTCCTATAATATCCACCCTTATCGCTCCTATATTAGTCTCCCTTATCGCTCCGTTTAATAGCCACCCTTATCACTCCGCTTAATAGCCACCCTTATCACTCCGCCCAGATAATATTCCAACATACATAACCATAGTGAAATGCCGCCCTTATACCCACATAATATCAACAGTGGAATGCCACCCTTTTTCGCCGCATAACAGTAACCTAAATCACATAACAATTTACACGAATATTACCACGATAACACAAAACAACAATTCATATTATAAATTGCCCATAGGCTACAACCAATTCCAAAGGTGCAACAAAATCAATTAATTTCACCGCAAATAGTCTGAGGCTCCACACAACGTATATAAACCTCGAAAATAACAACAAGGAAGGAAAATTAACTCAGCATGACACAACACCTTCTTTAGTCCAAATGTTTGAAAAATATATTAGTACCTCAATTTAAACTTATTTAATAAATTATTTGCATACGGATAAATCCATAATATAATTATTTCTAGAAAATATCAAATCAACAAACACACGAAATTCACATAAAATTCCAAGTCACAATCACACCAAATTATCATATAAATACAAACTCAACAAACAAATAATGAGGCATGACAAATCAAGGATTTACAAATTTTCACAATTTTTCAATTTAATACATAAGGGTGTCTACAAATTTTTAACCAATATAGTTTGCACATATAAACCAAGTACGTACTCGTCACCTCGCGTACATGGTTTCCAATCACACAATTTTCACATAAGACTCAATGCCTATGAGAAATTTTTTCACACAAGGTTAGGCGAGATGCTTACCTTTTTGAAGTTAGGCCGATATTCCAAAATTGCCTTCTTGCTTGAATTGACTTCGGATACCTCAAATCTATCCAAATTAATTCAATTCAGTCAATACTAATTATAGGAATTAATTCCATATGAAAATACTAATTTTCCAACAAAATCCGAAATTTAACTCAAAAGTCGTCCGTGGGTCCATGTCTCAGAATCCGATGAAACTCTCAAAATCCGATAACCCATTCAATTACGAGTCCACCCATAACAATTTTATCAAATTTCGATAACAACTCGACCTCCAAATCTAAAATTTTCGTTCTCAAAAGTTTTGCAAAAATCTTGATTTCTTCCATTTAAATCCGAAATAAATGATGAATATAACCATGGATTTATGAAATATAATCACTTTTGGATATAGGACACTTACGCAAGTCGAAGTCGTGAAGAAATCCTCAAAACCGCCCAAGAACCGTGCCCCAAAAATCCAAAACGAAATGAAGGAAATGACTATTTTTGGTCCTTAAGTTTCTGCCCATCCGTCACTAAAAGTCCATTTTCCGTCACTAAAAGTCCATTTTCCGTCACTAAAAGTCCACACCAGAACTTGCTTGCACCAGCAGTTATATTTGTCATTAAAAAGGCTCTAACTCCATCATACGAACTCAGAATTCTATGATTCTTGTTTCTATGAGTCAAAAATAATAATACAAACCTAGTCGTTCAATCGAAACTCAATTCAGAGCTCATTTGCTCAATACAATACCAATTTTGCTCGTTAAATAGTTAACTCATGTTTCACGCTAAAAACCCAATCGTGACTTGATGAAATTCGACCAAACTTTCTAGATCACTCCTATAATTCATTATCAAAATCGTGGAAGTCTCGAAATCAAATTTCGATCTCTAGAACTAAAACTGGACCTTTGGATCATTACATGCTTATGCTGAAAATATCAAACTCTTCCAAAACGCTTCCCCGATATCCTATAGTGTATCAACCATAACTTCTTGTACTCAACCCCAACTGCCAAACACTTTACATTTTTGCAAACTAGATACAAAGGGCTACAACTTTCATGCTTTTCTCATCGCCCAAATCCTTATATATTGCGAGATATAAGCTCCCAAAATTAGCCGTGTGCAGCAGAAATTTCTTGCGATGCACACTGCTGTAGCCAAAATCTGTAGTACCAGCTTTAATCAATCAATCATAACATTCTATACAAATTTCAGATGATGAATGGTTTATCATTATGGAAACTAGAATCAAAGATCTACAACTTTCATGTTTAGATAAGTTCCAGATTCCTTATAGATTTCGAGATATAAGCTTCCAAAGTCAGCTCTACGTATCAGAAATTTCGCACATTGCTGTCAAAACAACTAGCAGTTAAAATGATCCGAAACCACTCTGAAACTCACCCGAGGCCCTCGAGACCTAAACCCAATACACCAACAAGTCCTAAAACATCATACAAACTTAGTTGAAACCTCAAATCACATAAAACAATGCTAAAACCACGACTCATACCACAATTCAAGCTTAAGGAACTTAAGAATTTCCAACTTCTACATTCGATACCGAAACCTATCAAATCAATTCCGATTGACCTCAAATTTTGCACACAAGTCATAAATGACATAACAGATCTATGAAAATTTTCAGAACTGGATTCCGACTCCGATATCAAAAAGTCAACTCCTCGATCAAACTTCCCAAAAATTCAACTTTCGCCATTTCAAGCAAAATTTCACTACGGACTTCCAAATAATTTTCCGGATACGCTCCTAAGTCCAAAATCATCATACAGAGCTATTGAAATCATCAAAACTCCATTTCGGGGTCGTTTACATATAATTCACCATCCTGTAATATATTTCAACTTAAGCTTCCAAAACAAGAATTGTTTCTTTCAATTAAATCTCGAATCATCCGAAAACCAAACTTGACCACCCTCGTAAGTCATAATACATATTTCAAAGCTACTCGAGACCTTAAGCCACCTAACGGAACGTAAATGCTTAAAACGACAAGTCGGGTCATTACAATACTGGATATGTTCTTACTTTATATATCTTGTCAGTTGAATCTTTTTCATTTGAGGCCAAAAGTATAACTTTGGCAAGCTAGCTTTTTATAATCTATGCTTTTGTCTATTTTGAAACTATTGGTAGTACTTGACAGAAATCACCTCCCAAACTTGTAATGATCCAACCGGTCATTTTGACTTTTAGAACCTCGTTTTCCTAAATAAAACTCCTTGTATGTGATTTTATTAATTTATGACTTTCTGAGATAGTTGGTTCGGGATTTGGAAGTGTTCAGGTTGAAATCGGAACACTTAGTTCTTTAATTTGGCTTTAAAAGGCCAAGTTTGACTTCGGTCAATATTTTGAGAAAATGACCGAGAAATCAGGATTTGATGGTTCCAATAGGTTTGTATGATGATTTTGGAATTGGGCATATGTTCAAATTGGGTTTTGGACAACTCGAGAGCGTTTCAGCGCTTAATAGTGAAAATCAACTATTTGAAGGTTTAATGTTCTCTAAATTTGGTTTGGAGCGGGTTTTGGTGATATCGAGATCCAAATAGAATTCTGAGATCGGGAATAGTTCCATAATGTCATTTAAGACTTGCACGCAAAATTTGGTGTCATTCCGAGAAGTTTAAGTAAGTTTCGACGCCTTGGGAGTAAATTGAAGAACTTGAAGTTCATAAGTTTGATTCAATTGGTTTTGGGGTGTGATTTTAGTTTTAATGTTGTTTCGGGCATTTCGAGAGTTCAAGAAAGCCCGTTTTATGATTTCAAACTTGTTGGTATGTTCGGGGGGGGGGCCGAGGGCCCCGAGTGTCAATCGGACGAGGCTCAGATCAAGTTGGAAATTGGGAGCAACAACTGAAGCTCCCAACTGCTCTCATAATCACACTTGCGCTTCGCCAGCCGCAGGTGCGAGTTCGCAGAAGCGAGCCAGGCCTCGCAGAAGCGGCCAAGGAAGGGCAGCCCAGGATCCGCATGTGCGCCCTAACCTCCGTAGAAGCGGAACCGTAGAAGCAAAATCCCGTCCGCAGAAGCGAAGCTAGCCGGCCTGGGAACTTCCACAGAAGCGGACTTTTGTCCGCATAAGCGATAGTGCATGTGCGTCCACGCAACCGCAGGTGCGAGATCACTGGAGGCAGTGAGGTCTCTTTTAAAACTGGACTTAGTCATTTTGGCTGATTTATTTCCATTGTTGGGCGATATTTGGAGCTCTTAGAGATGGGATTTCACCTAGTACTTTGAGGTAAGTAATTTATATACAATGTGTGTTAAATACATACTTTATGGGTAGATCATAACATGTAAATTAGTAAAAATTTTGGGTTTAGGTGAAAACCTAGGTTTTTGATAAAAATAAGATTTAGCCACGAAATTGATTATGGAATTTAGTGAAAATCATATATTTATGTTCCTAAGATTATGGGTAATGATTTCCTCCGAGGGGTGAATTTTAGGAATTTTACCATTTTGGGTTGGGTAATTAATTTAATAGTCTAATTTCAAATTATTAAGCATGTATTAATTATTATATATAATATTTGGATAGTTTCGAATTTTTCGGCACCGAATTGGAATTTTTACGCAACATTGTGAGCGGGATTGGACTTTGAGACAAGGTAAGTCTCTTGTCTAACCTTGTAAGAGCGAATTTACCCCATAGGTGATTTATATTAATAATTATTGCTAATTGTGGGGGCTACGTACGCACGAGCTGACGATAGTCCGTGCGTAGCGACTAATTATGCTATGTCCGGGTAGTTTAGGACTCAAATCATGAATTACTTGTGATAATTGCATCTATAATTTAATTACATTACTGAAATTATATTGTAAATTGTCAAAGAAAATAGTAAAATATCGAAACTTCATATACTTTAATTTTGTGTAAATTATTTAATTGTTAATAGAGATCGAGCACCCTATGTGTTAATATTATAATAACTTCTCATTCCGGAGGTTCATAAGAAATTGTCCTCCTTTCTTGTGGAGCGGGCCGAACGCCTCAGCAATATAGATGCATCTATGGATCGTGTCGCACGTCCTTCGACAGTGTACACAACACTCTGGATCGGGCCGTACGACCTCGGCAGAAATCGTGCCAAATAATAATAATTACACGATACCTTGATATTTTAATTGCTGCTTGTGAAGTTAATTGATAAATTAGAAATTATTGAAATGTAAGCAACTAATTATTTTTGCTTGTTAAGAAAATTGTTGTTGTTCACCTAAAAATCATGTTTAATTAAATATATTCTATTGTAATATTATTGACTCATAGTGAGTGTCAAAGTCGACCTCTCGTCACTACTTCTTCGAGATTAGGCTTGATACTTACTGGATACACGTTGTTTACGTACTCATGCTATGCTTGTTGCACTTTTTGTGCAGGACTTGAGACAGGTACTATCGGAGGACCTATCGGCGCACACCCACGTTATCCAGACGCTTAGTGGTAAGCTGCCTTTCTGAGCCGTTCTACAACAACTAGTGCCTCTTCTTGTATTTGTATTCTGACTATTTCATTTCAGACATTATTTAGAATTTTGTATAATCTACTAGATGCTCATACACTTGTGACATCAGGTCTTGGCACACACTAGTAGAGTTTTGGATTTAATTATTTTCTTGGTTCTTAATTTACCACGTCTTTCATATTTGTTTCTTAATTTTTGCAAGTAAGAAGAGTTTAATTACTCGGATAATTTTTAAAAGAAATAATTATATGTTTAAATCACTAGTTGGCTTGCCTAGATATGATGTTGGGCGCCATCACGGCCTATAGGAAATTGGGTCGTGATAACATGGTATCAGAGCACTAGGTTCACATAGGTCTCACAAGTTATGAGCAGGCTTAATAGAGTCTTGCGAATCGGTACGGAGACGTCTGTACTTATCTTTGAGAGGCTATAGAGTGTTAGGAAAACTACCTTTCTTCATCTCCCATCGTGCAAATAATATAGTACTAAATATCTTTCTCTTATTCTCTCACAGATCGTGAGAACGCGCTCTAATGAGGTTCCAGCCCAGGGAAGAGCTACTCCCTCTGTTATTAGAGGTCGAGACAGAGGTCGAGGGAGGGCTCCATCCCGTGGTAGGGGACGAAGATGTCCCAGAACTGTTCCAGTTATGCCACCAGTGGGTCCAACAGAGGATCCTATTATTGAGGAACAGGGCGAGGTGCTCGTAGCAGAACCAGCTCCGGTGGATTTCACGTCTGCACCGGGATTCTAGGAGGTTATGGGTCGTATGCTGCGGTTCATGGACACTATGACTCAAGGCAATTTATTTTCAGCAAACCCAGCAATATCTCAAGCGGGCGGGGGAACTCAGACCCCTACCGTACAGGCTCATAGATAGGCAGTTGTTGTATATCAGACCCAGGGTGCACTACCCGTGGGTGGAGTCCAACCAGTGGCAGCAGCTACACCTAAGCCCAGACCAGCTGCGGTCACCGAGCTGCAGAAGCTATTGGACAGATGGACTAGACTACATCCTCCTATCTTTGGGGGTGAGCGACATGATTTTATTGATCGGTGTAGGGACAGACTGCACAACATGAGGATATTATAGTCTCACGGGATAGACTTTGCTACTTTTCAACTGGAGGGAAGAGCCTGTAGATGGTGGAAGTCTTATTTGCTTGGCAGACCAACAGTTTCTCCTTCCATGACTTGGGACAGGTTCACCCGTATTTTCCTGGATAGGTATATTCCACCCTCCTAGAGGGAAGAGTTGCGGTTCTAGTTTGAGCAGATCCAGTAGGGTCAAATGTCAGTGACCGATTATGAGGTGAGGTTCTCTGAGTTATCTCGCCATGCACTTATGATACTCCCTACTGAGGCGGAGAGATTACAGAGGTTTGTTGCGGGTTTACATACTGGCATTCAGGCCATTATGGCCCGAGAGACTGAGATGGGGACTTCTTATGAGTTGGTTGTGGAGATAGCCCGAAGGATTAAGGGTGTGCGTTAGCATAGCCGAGAGCAGGTTATGAGGGATAAGCGGTTTAGATATTCTGGAGAGTTTAGAGGTGCTCCGTCTCGGGGTAGAGGTCAGTTCGTGATAGGGCAGTCCAGTAGGCCCCCATATACAGCACCACCACTTCCTCGAGGTGCCCAGTGCGACCTTATTTCAGTGCTATGCTAGAGAGTTCTTATCACCCACCAGCTATTCAGGGTTCTTCTAGTGGGTATTCAGGTCACCAGGGCCAGACTTCTAGTCAATAGCCCATCGCATCGAGAAGTTTTTACGAGTGTGGGGATTCCAGTCACATGCAGAGATTTTGCCCCAAGCTTCAGGGTAGACCAGTGCAGCAGGGTCAGCAGCCTATGATTACCGCACCAGTTGCTCCACCAGCCGTCCGACCACCCAGAGGTGGAGGGCAGGTGGGTAGGGGTCGTCCTAGAGGTGGAGGCCAGCCAGTTGGCGCTCCAACTCATTTCTATGCTTTTCCGGCCAGACTAGATGCAGAGGCCTCAGATGCAGTGATTACATGTATTATTTCTGTTTGCGGCAAAGATTCCTCCGTATATTTGATCCAGGATCTGCGTACTCATATGTGTCATCTTTATTTGCTCATTTCCTGGGTGTTTCTCGTGAGTCCTTGAGTACTCCTATTTATGTGTCAACTTTTATGAGCGATTCTGTTGTTGTGGATCAGATCTATCGGTCATGTGTTGTTACATTCTGTGGTTATGAGACTAAAGAAGATTTTCTGTTGCTTGATATGACCGACTTCGATATTATCCTGGGCATGGACTGGCTATCCCCATATCATACCGTCCTAAATTGCCATGCTAAGACTGTTACTTTGGCAATGCCGGAATTTCCTTAGTTGGAGTGGAAGGCTTCGTCTGTCAGCGCACCTAATTAGGTTATTTCCTTTCTAAAAGCTCGACATATGGCCGATAAGGGTTGTTTGGCTTATCTAGCCTATGTTCAGGATACTACTGCAGAGACTCCGACTATTGATTCAGTGCCTGTAGTATAGGAGTTCTCCGATGTATTTCCTTCAGATCTTCCAGGCATGCCACTAGATCGTGATATTGATTTCTGTATTGACTTGGCTCCAGATACCCAGCCTATATCTATCCCACTGTATCACATGGCTCCGAAAGGATTGAAGGAATTGAAAGAACAGCTTGAGGAGTTTCTAGCCAAAGGGTTTGTTAGACCGAGTGTATCGCCTTAGGGTGCACCGGTATTAATTGTGAAGAAAAAGGATGGAACTATGCGAATGTGTATTGACTATCGCCAACTGAACAAAGTCACCATTAAGAACAAATACTCGTTACCGCGTATTGATGATCTATTTGACCAGTTGCAGGGTGATAAGGTATTTTCTAATATCGACTTGAGGTCAGGGTACCATCAGTTGAAGATTCGGGATTCAGATGTTCCGAAAACTGCTTTCCGGACTAGATATGATCATTATGAATTTCTGGTGATGTCTTTTGGTTTGACTAACACACCGATGACATTTATGGATTTGATGAACAAGGTATTCAGACCATATATTTATTCGTTTGTTATCATCTTCATTGATGACATTCTGATCTACTCGCGCAGTAAGGAGGAGCACGAGCAACATATGAGAGTGGTGCTTCAGACACTGCAGGAACAAAAGCTATATGCTAAGTTCTCCAAATGTGCATTTTGGATAAATTCTGTAGCATTCTTGGGGCATATTGTATATGGCGAGGGCATTAAAGTTGATCCCAAAAAGATCGAGGCAGTTCAGAATTGGCATCGTCCCACTGCGGTGACTGAGAACAGGAGGTTCCTAGGTTTAGCAGGTTATTATCGTCGGCTCGTGGAGGGATTTTCATCTATTGCAGCACCTTTGACCAAATTAACCTAGAAGGATGCTCCGTTCCGACGGTCCGATGATTATGAGGTGAGCTTTCAGAAGCTCAAAACAACATTGACTACAACACCAGTGTTAGTGTTGCCTTCCGGTTCGGGGATGTATACAGTGTATTGTGACGCTTCACACGTTGGTTTGGGTTGTGTATTAATGTAGGAGGGACGAGTTATTGCATATGCCTCACGTCAGCTGAAACCCCACAAGAAGAATTACTCTGTACATGATTTGGAGTTAGCTACAATTGTTCACGCTCTTAAGATTTGGAAGCATTATCTTTATGGGGTGTCTTGTGAAGTTTACACTGACCATCGCAATTTGTAGCATTTGTTCAAGCAGAAGGACCTAAATTTGAGACAGCGCAGATGGCTTGAGTTACTAAAGATTATGATATTACTATCATGTATCATCCGGGCAAGGCAAATGTGGTTGCAGACGCCTTGAGTAGAAAAGGTGGAGAGTATGGGTAGTTTAGCTTTCATTTCAGCAGAGGAGAGGCTATTAGCTTTGGATATTCAGTCCTTGGCTAACAGACTTGTGAGGCTGGATATTTTAGAGCCCAACTGAGTTCTTGCATGTGTTGTGGCCCAGTCTTCACTATTTGAGCAGATCAAGGCTTGCCAGTATGATGATCCACACTTAATGGTTCTTCGAGAAACAGTACTACGGGGTGGTGCCAAGGAAGTTATTATTGGCGTGGATGGTACTCTACGACTCCAGAATCATCTATGTGTTCCTAATGTGGATGGACTGAGGAAAAGGATTCTAGAGAAGGCACACAGTTCTCGGTATTCTATTCATCCAGGTGCTATGAAGATGTATCATGACTTGAGGAAGCATTATTGGTGGCGGAGGATGAAAAAATACATAGTTGAATATGTAGGTAGGTGTCTAAATTGCCAGCAAGTTAAATATAAGCACCAGAGGCTAGGTGGCCTACTTCAGCAGATGACTATACCGGAGTGGAAATGGGAACGTATTACTATGGACTTTGTAGTTAGGTTGCCGTGGACCTTGCAGAAGTTTGATGCAGTTTGGGTCATTGTCGACAAGTTGACCAAGTCGGCACACTTTATTCTGGTTGTGACTACGTATACTTCGGAGAGGTTGGCCCAGATTTATATTTAGGAGATAGTTCGGTTGTTCGGTGTGCAATTTCCATCATATCAGATAGAGGCCCTCAGTTTACTTCACATTTCTGGAGAGAAATACAGAGTGAATTGGGGACCTGTGTAGATCTCAGCATAGCCTTTCATCCACAGACCGACGGGCAGTCGGAGCGGACAGTTCAGATTTTGGAGGATATGCTCAGGCCATGTGTGATTGACTTTGGAGGTCAGTGGGATAGTTTCTTGCCTTTGGCCGAGTTTGCTTATAATAACAATTATCAATCCAGCATCGAGATGACTCCATTTGAGGCTTTATATGGTCGGCGATGTTGTTCGCCCATCGGATGGTTTGAGCCCGGTGAGGCTAAGTTATATGGTACTGATTTGGTGAAGGATGCCTTGGAAAAGGTAAAGTTAATTCAGGACCGACTTCGTACAGCACAGTCCAGACAGAAACGTTACCCGGATCAGAAATTCGTGATTTATCGTTTATGTTGGGTGAAAAAGTTCTCTTGAAAGTTTCACCAATGAAGGGAATCATGAGATTTGGGGAAAAGGGCAAGTTGAGCCCAAGGTTTATAGGCCCATTTGAGGTGTTGAGACAAGTTGGGGAGGTTGCTTACGAGCTTGCTTTGCCTCCCAGTCTATCAGGAGTTCATCCGATTTTTCTTGTATCTATGCTCCGGAAGTATCATGCCGACCTATCACATATGTTAGACTTCAACACGGTTCAGCTAGATAAGACCTTGGGTTATGAAGAGGAGCCAGTTGCCATTGTTGATAAACAGGATCGCCAGTTGAGGTCCAAGAAGATTATTGCGGTAAAGGTCCAATGGAGGGGTCAACCAGTTAAGGAATCGACTTGGGAGGCCGAGGAGGACATGCAGAGCATATATCCACATTTATTCAGTACTCCAGGTGTAATTCTAAACCCGTTCGAGGACGAACGTTTGTTTAAGAGGTGGAGAATGTAATGACCCAACCGGTAATTTTGACTTTTAGAACCCTGTTGTAACGACCCAACCAGTCGTTTTGACTTTTAGAACCTGGTTCCCCTAAATAAAACTCCCTATATGTTCTTATAATAAATTATGACTTGCGGGGATGGTTGGTTCCGAATTTGGGAGTGTTCGGGTAGAAATAGGAACACTTGGTTCCTTAAGTTGGCCTTAGAATGCTAAGTTTGACTTCGATCAATATTTTGAGAAAATGACCCCGGAATCGGGATTTGACGGTTCCAATAGGTCCGTATGGTGATTTTTAGACTTAGGAGCGTGTTCGGAATTTTATTTGGAAGTCCGTAGTTAAAATAGGCTTGAAATGGCTAAAACAGGAATTTAAGTTTGGAAGTTTGACTTGGGAGTTGACTTTTTGATATCGGGGTCGGAATCCAGTTCCGAAAATTTTTATAGCTCCGTTATGTCATTTATGACTTGTGTGAAACATTTGAGATCAATCGGACTTGATTTGATAGGTTTCGATACCGAATGTAGAAGTTGGAAATTTTAAGTTTCATTAAGCTTGAATTGGAGCATAATTCGTGGTTTTAGCATCGTTTTATGTTATTTGAGGTTTCAAATAAGTTCGTATGATGTTTTAGGACTTTTTGGTATATTTGGTTGAGGTCCCGAGGGCCTCGGGTGAGTTTCGGATGGTTAACGGATCAAAGGTTGGACTTAAAACAGTTGCTGTAATTTTTTCTTTATGCTGGAAATTCTGGGTTGTGATCGAGCCCAAGATCGAGGCCCAAGATCGAGGCCCAGGATCGAGACCCAAGATCGAGGCAATGATCGAAGGCCCCGTGCTCGAGAGCTATGATCGAAGACAAAGGCTCGAGGGCCATGATCGAAGCCACGATCGAGGCCGAGGATCGAGGACGAGGGTCGAGGTCATAATCGAAAACCCAGGCTCGAGGGACATGATCGAATCACGATCGAGGCCGAGGCCAGGATCGAGGGCTGCCTAGGCAGAATTATAAAGGAGGGCATTCGTCCCATTCGCCATTTTTAACAAATTGGAGTTTGAGTAGAGGCGATTTTTGATAGATTTTCAAGGAAAAGACATTGGGGTAAGTGATTCTAACTCTTATTTGATCAATATACATGAATATATCATTGTTTTCACCATTTAATTAGTGTTTTGAGATTTAAATTTGAGAAATTTTAGAAATCTCATAGAAACAAATATTTTAGATTTCGGTATCGATTCGGAGTTGGATTTGAGTGAAACTGGTATAGTTGGACTCGTACTTAAATGGGTTATCGGATTTCATAACTTTCGCTAGATTTCGAGACGTGGGCCCCTCAGACGAATTTTTAATTATTTTCGGAATTTTTATTGAAAATGTAGTATTTTCTTATGAAATTGATTCTATAATTTTTGTTGACTGTATCGAATTATTTTTGGTTAGATTCGAGCCATTCAAAGTTGGATAATCGAGGAAAGGGTCTACTAGTAGATTAAATTGGAGCAAGACGAGGTAAGTCTCTTGTCTAATCTTGTGAGGGAAAAATTACCCCAATGGTAATTAAAGTAATAATTGTTGCTAATTGTGGGGGCTACGTACGCACGAGGTGACGAGAGTCCGTGCGTAGCTATTATTAATG
>AWOL01S0030684.1:6353-34727 GCA_000715115.1 Nicotiana otophora
CCATAAATATCCTCACAAATCAGGCCCTCGGCCTCACTGAGTCATAAACCTCTCAAGCCACTCGGGCATTTCAGTAAAAATAGGGCATTCGGCCCAAAACTACATTTATATGCATCAAAATAGAGTCATAAAACTGAGTTATGCAGTAAACAAGTATAACCATGATTGAGTATAGATTTTCAATCGAAAACAATGAGAGGATAGTAAGAAAAGGCCCCTAAGGGTCCAAACAACACTGGCTCAAGGCCTAAACATGACATTCAGCCCAATTTATAGAAACTCTTTCTAAAATTTTACAGTTGCTATAGGACGGAGCAAGTCACAATCCCCAACAGTGCACGCCCACATGCCCGTCACCTAGCATGTGCGTCACTAAAAATAGTAGAATGATACAAAAATTCGGGATTTCGTACCCTCACGACTAGATTTACAAACGTTACTTACCTCAAACCGGTCAAATCTCTACCCCGCAATGCTTTTGCCTCTGGACTCGGCCTCCAAATGCTCCAAATCTATTCACAATCAGTACAATACCATCAACATACGCTATTGGAATGAATTCCTCAAGAAAAGCTACAAAATTAGACCAAAACCCAAATATGGCTCGAACCCGGCCCGGGCCCACGTCTCGAAATCCAACAAAATTTATAAAACTAGAAAGCTCATTCACTCACGAGTCTAATCATACCAAATTCATCAAAATCCGACATCGTTTGGTCCTTCAAATCCTTAAATTACTTCTCCAAAAATTCTAAGCCCTAACCCCTCATTTTCACTAATTACAATGATTAAACCACGGAAAATCACCATATATACAAGTATTAGGGCTCAAGTAACTTACCTCAATGAAACCCCCTTGATTCCCTCTTCAAATCTCTCCCAAAAGCTCCAAAATCGAATAGAAAAATGGTGAAAATGAACCAAAATTCGTGAAGTGTCATCTATACATTCTGCCCAGATTTTCGCACCCGCGGCCTATTCCACGCGCCTATGGGACCGCACATGCAGTCGAAAACCCTCGCACCTGCGAGAATCACTTAAACTCTCAGCCTCCGCACCTGCGCTCCAGACTTGGCCTCCCATTTTTCGCATCTGCGCCCCAGGTCTCGCACCTGCGGGCTCGCAGATGCGACATACTTCTCACACCTACGCATCCTGCCTAGCCCAGAACTGTCCGCACCTACAAACTCCCCATAAGCACCAGCGGCCTCGCACCTACGACTCTTTCTTCCGTAGGTGCAAAAATAGCAGTAGCAGCAGCTTCAACTGCATTTTCCAACTTCGATAAATCCATTAACCATCCGGAATCACCCCGAGGCCCTCGGGACCTCAACCAAAAATACCAACAAGTCATATATCAACATACCAACTTAGTCGAACTTTGAATCACTCAAAACAACATCAAATCATCAAATTACCCTCGGATTCAAGCCTAAAAACTTCTAAATTTCTAAATTCGGCAACCGATACTGAAACCAACCAAACCACGTCCGAATGACCTCACATTTTGTAAACACATCACAAATGACACTACGAACCTACTCCAACTTTCAAAATTCCATTCCGACCCCGATATTAAATTTTCCACTGCCGACCGAAATCGCCAAATTTGCAATTTTGCCAATTCAAGCCTAATTCTTCCACGGACCTCCAAATCACATTCCGGACGCACTCCTAAGTCCAAAATCACCTAACAGAGCTAACAGAACCATCAGAATTCAAATCCAAGATCGTTTACACATAGGTCAACATCCGGTTGACTTTTCCAACTTAAGTTTCTACTTAAGAGACTAAGTGTCTCAATTCACTCTGAAACCACTCCGGTCCCGAACCAACTAACCCATTATAACATAATACAGCTGAATAACACAAAAAGAAGTAGAAATAGAGAAAATGGGGCTATAACTCCCGAAACGACCGGCCGGGTCGTTACAACTACATGGGTCTTATACTTTCTTTCCAAAATCTCAACTTACTTATTGCCCTCAAAATTTGGCTATCTTTACAAATTCTTAAAAATTTCGGCAGAGTTTCCTTTATAACTAGGACTATCACAAAATGTTAACTTGTCTAGAACAAGCTCCCACACGGGCATCAATAACAATATCGTTCAACAACCAACAATACACAATATAATGTACCATCTTGACCCCACTTGGCCGTACATATACCATAAGTGCACCAAATGTAAATCTTTAAAACTTTTAACTTGTAACATATATGAATACCATTCAATATCATTAATTTCTATTGTACATAGCTTCCATATCACTATTATACATGCCTGCATTTTATTTAGTCATGCATACGTCAAGTTATACCTGAAAAGTATCTTCAAATAAATCAAAAATCTCTCTATGATTGGACTTCCTTAATAAAAAATAACTTATTTTCATGCCCCCTTAATTTCTTAGCTTGCTCAAGGCAATTTCTCATAGTTTATAAGATCGAAGTTATATTGCCTACTTGGTATCTGCAAAACTTGTTCATTACGACTCGTAATCTTGGATATTGTTTTCCTAAACAGTACTTTCAAATAAATCTGTTGCCTTTCACGATTCTTGTTTCCATAAATAAGTTTTCCCACTTAGGATTCTTAATGTCCTATAATTGTTAAAATTATTCTGGAATGTTCTTTTGTTCCTTCCAAAGACTAATAAGATATTTGTCCTAGATTTATCTATCATATAACAATTAATAACCCCACTTTCACTCGTGATTTTTGGAGTTACCGAAAATCCCAACTTGATAACTATTATTGCTTATAAATTTTCTCTCTAGAAAAAAATATAATCATCCCAGTTTCAGTCATTTTACGATACTACTTTGCCATCCATTCTCGAATACCGGGGTTTAAGTTTCCATTTTTTAACTTTAACCAACTCCTTAACTCTATTGAGTTCCTTGTGATGGTTCTCTAACAAAAAATTGAGATTTTATCTACTTATGGGTGCACCATAGGTATACTACCATAGCTTGTAAGCTTCCAACACTCGCGTATCATTGCTATCACGATGACACTTACACCTTTTAAGATTAGTGCCCTTTCTTAAACCCGTGCTTTTTACTAGCATACTTCGTTTTTGGTATACAAGAGTCATTTCTCATTCAAGAATGCACATTACATTACCCTTTTCTATTTCATTTCGTGCTAAGTGTGTACACATTAAAATACCCCTCTTATTCCACTTAATCCCATGTACAATTCAAAGTACTTCCTTATTCTCCGCCAATAGTTGAATTTAATTCAAACCGCACATGTTCCTAAGTTGTAGGAATATATTCGAGTTACCCATTAAATCCTATACTATCAGACATAACTTTCAACATCCCTGATGCAGAACATCGTAACTATTGCTCGTAATGAGTTTGTAATTGTCGTACAAGCACTTCATGAAAATTGTACCCTTCTGAACATAAAGGTTACTGATAATACCTCATTTGTCTTGTTTTTAGTAACTATAACCTTTCTCTTTTTTTTAATTATAAACCATTACTTTAAAGGTGACACCTGCTTACTCAGGCGCTCCCCCACTTAGGAGTAAATAAAATTTGAAACTCTTACCTACCACTCAAAGAGTTAACTGAAATTGTGAATAAATTTTCTCGGACCATTTACATGCTCACCTGCTTTTACAGGCTATTTATCCCCCAATTAGAAATCTCTATTTTACCGCTTCAATCTTTCATCGTACATTATCTTTTGTTTCATCATTATACCAATATGCTCATTATTCTGACAATATGATATATCGGTTATACTCGTAGGAACTTTCTTTGTTCATTTTCGTATCCAAGTATCACGTCGCTACTAGCTATAACATATATTTCTAAGGGCCATTATTTTCTGCCCTTACGTCATCTTTATAGTTAGCACTTCACTGTTTCAAGTTCACTCTACTGTTGAAATCTCTTCTAATATTTCACCCTTCAATCCATGCCCTAATACAGTTCTAGCAAGTACGACTAGCTTGCGCCTCTCATCTCATGCTTAAATATGCTGAACAAGTATGACTCCCTTAAGCTAAATCCACATATCATTATATAACTTTCCACAACACATACCATCTTCACAATGCTACATATAAGAATTACACATCCTATCTTTATACCACCATCATGTTCTCAAGTCGTGTATATATATATATGTGTGTGTGTGTGTGTGTGTGAGAGAGAGAGAGAGATATTTCGTAGTATATATCTCTGAAATTATATTTCTTGCTCTTAAGTCCTTTCACGAAACTTTATTTTTATGGTATCCCACCGAGTAGGCTAATACTTATGATAAAGATGACATGCCTGCAGGGTCTTATTACCTCATGTCCTCATCATAATGCAAACTCTTTTGGCCATAGCTAATACCACATATTTACATCAACATGTTTCATATAAAAAAAAAATATATCTTGCATATCTTCCCATTCTTAATGGTATCACTGACCTCGTCCATACATATCATGTTAGGAATTTGTGACACAATATCATGTAGTCGTAGAATTCTTGTAACTTCTCAATCTCCAAATCTGCACCATAACTATTTTCAGTTTTGTTTTTGAGCCTTACGTCTGTACACATTATATGTATAACTTTCCAACAACTTTAACTTAGCCCATGAGCCATTTCAATATTTATTCTTCTTGAATCATAAGGATCCGTTCACTCACAAGTTAACCGCTCTTTCAATATTGGGCACATATAGAGTTGCTTTGAGATCATTTTTGGAACTTCTCAATTTTTTATCATTTCAACAGTATAAAATAAGACATACTTTGACTAGAAAAACTCAAGATTATCATTCCACGTCATTTATTTTTTTCTCTAGCAACCTATATTGTTTCTTATAACCTCCAAGATTATGCCCTTTGTGTATCTCATGCCTTAATATTTTTACGCTTACCCATATAAGTTCACATACTTTATCCTCGCATACCTTGGTATGCATAATTAGAGATTGACTTTTATTTGTATCATATTCATTATCTGGAGGAACTCAACGTTGTCATGCCCATCTTTTACATATGGTATGCTTCGTCTATCCTCAACTCGTACTTACACGTGGTACTTTTATGTGCCACTTCTATTACATATGATATCATCATGACGATAACCTATTATGCTTAGGGGAAACCCAATATCAAGTACAATTAAGGTCATCTCTCTCGTCTTGTAACATTCCCTTTTCGGATGATCAAGAAGTCCCTTTTTTTTGGAAGGTGTCTTTGGTCATTATTGACATTGTCTTAACCATTCCATACTTCTTATGAATCATACTATGTTTGTCACAAACTTGACTGATTCACAGTCACTTATAAATTAGATCCATATCACCTCTCTATATCTTGTCATGATAATTTAAGATGCAACATCTTCATTTACAATATTCTTTTTTTGTACCTTTGCTTAGCTCATTAATGGTGACTACCATAGTAAACAGTCGCTCCAACATCTTGACCAATAATCTTGAATTGAAATCTAGGGTCTAACATAGGTGCCCTGATTCGCATCCTTTAGTAAAATTCTTTATACGTCAAGACACCATCCTGACAATACTAGCTGACATCATCACCTTATTTTCTTCCATGATTTCTCAGTATTCGACTGTTAATTCTTATTCACCAAAGTCATACATGTTGACTGTATCAGTCCCAATCTATTCTCAGTTTATCCTTCCATTTTGAACAAATCTGACACTTTCTGGCTATTAGTCCAAACATCTTGTATTATAACTTGAACGTTGAACTTTATTCTCGTCACTTCAATATCTTCCTCAATAGGTAATCAATACGATCGAGAATATAAACTCTCACTTCAGGCACAAACGCACGATATAGAGAATGAAAAAAAGTGAAACTCCCTAGATGTCATTGTAGCCTCCCCGATATAAGTGTGGTCGGCAACACACCGATTAGAGGGACTCTACTTGACACAACTCCATAGACTTCCTAGGACTCGACTTAGAACCTAGTGCTCTGATACCAAGTATGTCACGACCCAAAACCACGTGACCGGCACCTGACACACTACCCGACCCGAGCGAACCAAATCATGTGATGCACCCAAATCATATGCATGAAAATCAATTTAACTACGGAAGCTCTTGAAATTCATATACATTTTCAAGTTAAATGATAAAATATTTTCTAATTCAAAATCACACATGACGTCTTTCATGATAATAACAATGAGACTAAGTAAAATAAATATACTTTCATGTATGTCGTGTACAACCCCATTACTACAACCTTTCACAACTATCTATGGAGCCTCTATACCAAAGAATAATATTAATCACTTGGGTTAATACCCGACTAGCGTAAATTAAGAAAACAACATGATAGCTACCACGAAATAGGAGTAGTACCTCACCATATACCTCAGGAAGAGAGTCATCCTAGCCCTGACCGCATGCCATGTATCATACCTCATCCTGAAACATGTAAAGTGGGACCCTGGAGGGGGGCCCTAAGGGCTGAGTACACCACAACGGTACTCAATAAGTGACATAGACTCTCTCTAACTTAAGTTCTTGGGACAAACTTTATAAAAATATAATGCATCAATACTTGATATTAAACGATAAGAAGTTTTATCAATTCATGATCCTTGTCATTTTAAATAAAAGACAAGTAAAATATAAACCACAATATAAACTTTTAAAATATTTACATCAATCCAAGATTTTTGATAAAATCACATTCCATTTGTTTTAAGTCATTGAAATCACGTTCGCCTCCTTAGGCCTAAACATACGAAAACTATCCTTACCTTTCACTCGGAGTACTATACCATCACCGACATAAGAAGGTCAACTAGGTTATGTACCTAGCGGCAAGTATCATATACTCTACTTACTCATATCGTCTCATCGTAGTGACATATGAATCGACTCAGCCATGCTAATAATAGCACAAAATAGTACTCTCTTGAGGGAGAGCACTCTGCTGTAGTCTATACCACAAAGTGGCCAACGCCTACATCAACACGTGTAGTTTCATGACAACGAAGACAATATATCCGAAGTCAATCTTGGTGAACACAAGTAACTCCCAAAATATTTGATACTTCAAAATTAGATTCATAGCATAGTAGCTTCAAATGATCTATTTTTATCAACTCATATCATTTATAGAAAAATCTAAATTATTTGAACAAACATTAAATAAACAACATTTTACATGCTAAAGCCTTTAGCAATTTAACATCAATCTTTAAGAGATACCACAAGTGCTATTCTGTTCGTCAATTTCCAAAAAAGATACTTTCCATGAAACTTATCTATAACACTCAAATTTGTATACTCTCGTCAATGCATAAGTTTTGATAAAAACTTATAAAATTTACCTGGAGTGTCATTTTGCTAACAAGATTTAAAATAAAATTTTATAATTCAGCATGACACTACATATGCAACATAATACTTTAATACATGGAGACATCCGTACTTGTTTGTCCTCACAAACACAAAAGCACATTTGCAAACAACTTAAGTATTAACTCGAAACATACCTTTAGAGAAAGTCCCTCAAGAAGAGTAATTTTTAATCAACTTACCTTGCTTTTGCTTTATTAACACTTACAAGATTCCAATGCTCCTCCATCATTCCAATGTTGATTAAAATGCTCAACATCATCACAAGCCGATATCTACAATTAGATATCCTAATCGCATCTAAGATATTGATCGACATCCATATATGGCTCATAAGTTGGCTGCAAGCTTCCAACAACTTAAATCGCCAAATAGTTTTATATGCTAGACCATTCAACCTCATTCTCATATTTTAATACCCATTCGAAATCATTAATGATACTACATCAATTATCCATTACCACCATGTTACTATTCATCGTCTTCCATAATCAACACTTGCAAAATATACAATTCGGGTGATTACTTAGTTGATCACTTCCATATTTTGCTAACAAATAATTCTATAGGTTCATTTTATTCATAAATTTTATCGCCAAGATTACCATTCATCTTCTCTCTTATTTTTCCAAAAATACTATTCATGTCATGAACTAGAGTTTTATAATCCAATCTTTCAACCATTAAAACTTGTTACAAATGCTTTAAATACTTCTAACTACTCATAATAAATGAGTTTGAAACATTGAAATTACCTCTAGTAGCTCAATCTTTAAAATCACAACTTTGGTGATTTTAGTGTTCTTGAGGATTTGATGATGAAATCTAGCATTTGGATGCAAGGATGATGTTAGAACTCATGTATATTGAGTAAGAATCAACCCAAAATAATATTAACAACTTACCGTGGTTTATTAGACTTGATTTGAGCTTAAAATCGGCCCTTCACCTCAAGAACCCTAACCCCTAATACTCAAAATACTCTCCTCCCCCGACTTTGTATTTATAGGCCCAGATTTTCGGGTTTCGGACGCGGCCTTGGATGCTATGGCAGCACTTCACTGCCAGCCATTCTTTCGAACGCGACCCCGGATGCTTTACATTCACAGACTCCTCTGCCAGCCTTTGATAATGTGGTCATAACATCTTGTAGAAATGTCCAAATGACAAACGGTTTGAAGCGTTAGAAACTAGACTCGATCACTCGAATATATTTTATTTGATATTTTGTCCATCACAAAACTCCTTATATATATGTAGATATGCTCGTCCAAAATTTGGTCTTGTGCGTACTTATTTCCAACTTGAGTTGGACTTAGGTCTATTCTTAGACCCCACATCACTTATAATATGCATCATACACTTATTATCATAGCCAATTGATATCCATCATATGAATAGTCCTCGTCTGTACACAAAATAATATAATTAGCGCATATCAACTTTCATAATAGCGCTTAAGTATTTCAAAAACTTTTCGGGGTGCTACAAATACCATTGCCTAGAAGCTTTCTTTAGCCCATATAAAGATTTTTGCAACTTATAAGCCAATTTAGGAGATGGAACAAACATTCCTTATAGAATTTTCGTATATACTTCCTCCTCTAAATCCCCATGCAAAAATGCATTATTAACGTCTAATTGAAACATGTCCTAGCCCTTTTTAATAGCTACGGCTATGACACTTCTGATGGTTGTCATTTTGACAACAGGGGAAAAAGTATCGGTATAGTCAATGCCTTCTAGTTGTGTGTCCCCTCTAACTACAAGTCATGCTTTGAATCTCTCAATGATGCCATCTACCCTATGTTTAATTTTATATACCCATTTATTACCAATTGATTTCTTCCCCGGAGGTAAAGGAATAATAGACCAGGTTTGGTTAGCCTCAAGATCCTCAAATTCTTTATTCATTGCTTCTTGTCACGCAGGGTGAAGAACATCCTGCTGAAAAGTGGTAGGTTCCTGCATAGTGCTAACAGTCCTTACTAAATTTTGATTATTAGAAGATAAACTACTTAAGCACAAGCGATTAGGACCAATGGAACAATTGGTGAGTGTAAAAAGAGATGAAGTAGGGGCTGAATAACAAATTTCTTGCAAGTAGTTAGGGACAATATGAGGCCTAAAAGATCTCCTCAACTAGGAACTAGAAGTAGGAGGATCAAGAATAAGAGAAGAGATAACTAGAGGTGGAGAAGAAGCAGGGCTGGAGAAGATGTAACTAGAGGTAGAGAAGAAACATGAGTTGGAGAAACATGGATTGTAGAAGTGGAAGGAGGAGAAAATGGGATGTGGTGCATACCTAGCTGCATCATTTAGGCCTATTTCAGAATTGTAGCGGCTCGGACTTTTTGGGTTGAACAGTGCATTGGAAAGTTAAAAAAATCTTCGGAAGCGTATGTCATTTCTGTGGTTAATTATGCGGTTGCAGAATTGATCTGCGGACCACAAATCTTCCGCGAACTGAAGTAGAGAGATTGTTGAATTTGAAGGTCATTTCTGCGATCTATTATACGATTGCATATGCACTTTGCGGACCGCATTTCAGTCGTAGACTTGGCATAAAAAAAATATGGGAGATAATTCTGCGGTCCAGTATGCAGTCACAGAATAGGTCTGCGGACCGCAGAACTGTCGCATACTAGACCAGACAAGTCCAGTTTTTGGGCATCATTTTCGCGGCCCATTTTGCGGGTTACATATCGATTTTGCGATACGGTCTGCGACTGCAGACCCGCTTTCGGCAAGTTTAAATTTTGGAAATTTTACCCGATCCTATTTTTATAAAAAGGCATTGGAGGTCATTTTTAAGAGTTTCATCTGATATTTTTAGAGGGAGGTGAGAATATCTTAGAGAGAGAAAGAGAAGACCTAATCAATTATTTATCAATTCTTGCTCAAGGCTTGAAGATTTCACAAGGATCTTGCTAGGGCTTCAAAGAGGTAAGAATTCTTTTCCCCAATTCTTCAATTTCGAGTTTGGGGTAAAAGATGGGTGATTAAAAGTATGATTCTTGGGTATGAGAGTATTATGTATACATGCATGTACCAATAAGGTTTGTGGGAAGATTGTTGAGCTCAAATAAATAAAGATTGGGTTGTGAAATGAAAAAAATCTTGTTGAAGAACCTTGTAGTCAAATTTGCACACCTAGTGTTTGATAAAATGCTCAAATGAGCTAAAACCATGAATATCTTCCTAATTTGTGTTCAACTTTGTTATGTCTCAAAATAGATTGGAATTGCTAGGATTTTCGAAACGTTGTAGTAATTTAAGGAAAGCTCAAATCGAGGTATGTTGGATAAACTCCCCTCTTAAAATTGAATCCCACAGTATTCATGTAATTTATGTAAGTCCCGAGTTATTCATTATAAAATTGGCTATTCGAAATAAGCTTGTGTTAAAAGATATATGTTCAATATGTATCCCAAATGCTTTTATCATGTTATGTTATCATTTGAGAATGTGTTCAAAGTATGGGTTGTGCATTAAAAATATTTCGATTTCAAGTCAAGTCCAAACGAAGGCTATTATGCCAAATTTTGTGAAATGTCTATATGTGCCTAAGACTCTTAATTGCTCACATGTATTCTAAAAATTTTAATTTGAAACGCCTTGTTGTTGACGATGATGATGATGTTTGAAAGGGAAAAAAAGTGAGCATGAAATACTAAATACTAAATCGGGTCGTGATCGGACGCCATGTCGCACACATGGTGGTGATTATGCTGTAAATTGTAATTGAAATTGTGATTGTGGTTGATGTCTCGGATGAGACGGCCTAGATGATCGGGTCGTGATTGGACTCCGTGCTAAAAGTACGGTGGTATTAGTATTATGAACGTTGGCATATTGATACTAAAGATCTCCCAACTTAAAATATAGAAATTTATTTGAACATTGTCTTGGTCCTAACTTGAGATTTGATGTTGTTTGTGGCTTCCACTGATATTATGATTGTTCTTGCTTGTATTATTAATCGTTCTATTGAAAGGGTATTTTGTCATTCATACTAATACTATTCCATATTTAATAACTTCCCTTTTGGCGGGGCGCTGCTTCTTCAATGGATGCAGGTGGTTCCACAACAGGAGACATTGATCAGTTATAGCGGTACACCCTCTTCCCTTGGTGAGCCTCACTTCATTTCGGGGTCATGTATTTTTTGTTCCTCGTGTATTGTATTTGAGGTATAGCCAGGGCCTTGTTGCCAGCACTATTATAGTACTTTTTCGTATCTATTAGAGGCTCCGTAGATATGGTGTGTGTCGTATTGGTATTGAGAAAGTCAAGATAGTAATGTTGTAAGTGTGTTACATCTTCCGTTTCAAACTATGAAAGTGTGTGTAAATTGAGACTTTAAAATGAAGTAACTAATGGTAATAAATTGGTATTGTATACATGATCTCTTTATTGTCTAATTAATGAAAATATGTATTATCTTTATTCATAAGTGAGTTTGGGTAGAAAGTATCTAACATGCTTGCTTGACCGGTTTATTCGGTTGAGCGCTAGTCGCGCTCCTCGAGTTCGGGGTATGACAAGGGGCCTGCAATATACAAAACGTTGAGGTAAACAAAATATTACACTGTAATTGAACTGTCAACTTGTGTACTGAGAGAAGTTTGTATCTAAAACTAGGAACAAAGAGTACATTTTCCAAGATAATAGTAGGAGTCAAAGCTAAAGATCTTACATAAGTTACTTTAACTTTGTACCCATTTGGGAGAGTGATTAAGTAAGGAATAGGAAGATCATGAACATGTGTAATTAAAGATTTGTTTGAGGTCATGTGATCACTTGAACCTGATTTTATTATACAATACTCAACAAAAAGCTTAGAATGAAGACACATACATGAACCAACACTATGAGTAGCACAAGCTATCTTTCTAGCAAAGAAACGGGCTACCTTACCTGCAAAGTTGGCAGATGCTGTAAGCATTTCTGACTGAGGTGCATGTTTCTCACAGTTCAGACGACTAGTTTGAAGTAGAGAGACCAACTCTTGCAATTGTTGGAAGTGTTGAGGTGTGAAGGAAGACACTGAAGTCTGACATTTATCAGTGAACTCAGTGGAATTGTCAGTCACAAGGATGGCCTGAACTGTTGCAACAATTCTTTTATTCTTAGTGAACTTGAAGTCAAATGGGAACCCATGCAATTTATAACATTTGTCAATTGTATGACCTGGCTTCTTACAGTAGTTGCAGTTGAGCTTCTTATTATCATTTCTTAGTGGTAAACTTATGTCCATATCTTTGTGTGCTTGAGTAGGAAGCAATCATGGATGCAGATTCTGGAACAAACTGAACAAGGGGTATGTATTTCAGTTTGTTTCTCTTCTTGGAGTAGCATAATATGCCTGGATTATAGTTGAAATAGGCTTCATCATAGTTAGATTACGTCTAGCACCAGCATAGCTTTCATTTAACCCCATTAACAGTTGCATTAGTTTTTGTATTTCCTTATCTTTTTGAGCTTTCTCCTTACCCCCACAAGTACAGTCACAAGTGCAACCAGAGGAACTGAGAGAGTCTAGCTCATTCCAAAGTCTTTTCACTTTGGTAAAATAAGATTGAATATCAAAAGAACACTGAGAAACAATACTTAGATCTTTTTGAACCCGATACCAATGAGGAACATTAGCTTGTCCGAATCTTTTATTTAAGTCAGCCCACATTTGACTAGCATTTTTGGAGTATATAGCACTATCAGCTATATCAGGACTCAGTGCATTCAACAACCAGCTAGAGATCATAGAATTGCATCTTTCCCACTGTTTAGCTAGGGGAGATGTGGAAGAAGGTTTGACAAAGGATCCATCTATGAACTCTAATTTGTTTTTCGCATCCAAAGAGAAAAGAATAGATCGACTCCAACCCCCGAACCCTGAATCGTTAAGCTGCTTTGGTACTATCATGAGACTAGGATTGTCTAAGGGGTGCAAATAGTAGGGATGGTCAGTATCATGAAAATTACCAACATCAAAGTATTCGTCACCCATAATTTATTTTTTCACAGCACTAAGAGAAGTCAGAGAAGCTAAGATATATCACCACGAATACACCCACATACACCGTCAATACACTATTCCAACACGCACACTACCAGAAGAGGGATAGATCTTACCAATGCAGAAGAGGATCACCAAGCGAGCAACAAACCGAGAAAATCACGACAAAACCACAAACGTGTCACCGGAGTTATGAACTCGAAACTGCCAAATTCAACTCGAAACTGCTCGTATGAAGTCGAAACTTGCCAAATTTAACTCGACTTCGAACCTTCCTTGAAACTTCCGAACAAAACTCCAAAATAATCAACAGATAGAATGAGATTATGAGAAAAACGAAAAGAACCGGCACAATACGCCTAATCGGTTAGAATTGAAAAAATTCTGTCCCTATAAAATTGAGATAATCCTAAATAGAGAGATTAGGGTCTCTGCGATTTGTAATCGGTTGGCAAAAATGAAACAAAGTGAGGTATACCGCTTTGATACCATGAAGAAATTAAGAATAACTAGCCGGAATCCATGGTGAATCCGACGATTTCTGGCTAGAGAATGGAAAATAAAGCTAGAGAGATGAAGGAGCGTTTGAGAGAATTCTAGAACTTTTCATAACTACTCCAAAATGATGATATGTGTTCTTTATATACACATGCAAAACTGATAAAACAAAGAGCCCGTTTGGACATAAGAAATTTTTTCTTTCTTTTAAAAAAAAAATCACTTTTTTCCGAAATCAACGTTTCTTCATAAAATTTTCAATTTTCACTTGAAAATGCATTTTGGAATTTTTGAAAATTTGAAAAACTCCAAAAAGCTATTTTTCAAAATTTTCACTCAAATCACTCACAAAACCTCAAAAACAACCCAAAATAATATTCATGTCCAAATACAACTCTAAATTTGAAATACCATTTTCACTTGAAAATTTTTCTCCCCCTGTTTTGGAATTTTATAATTCTTATGTCCAAACGCCCACAAAGTAAGAACTAAGCTTAATGGGCTAACTAACCGGATAAAATAACAACTGGACTAATATAAGATAAATATACAACTAAACTAAGACAACAGAATAAGCCCAGTCCTAAAGCTAAAAACTCTAACAAGTTTTGACTTCATATTACTTAAATATAACATTTCATTTGCTTCAGAATACAATTTTTGTGTGCCATAAACAAGTATGAAATATGAATACTAAGGACCAACAAGAAATGCTAAAAACTTATAAGCACACGATTATATATCAAATCAATAAATACATGATATTTTTAAATATGTATATTCCTCACTTAATTGCATTTAATTAATATATATTCATACTTCATTAGATCTTAAGACAATAGTAAATTGGTATAATTTGGTAGTCTTTCGCAAGAAAACTTTTACCAGAAAATGACTACTAAAAAGGGTGATATGTTTTTTGCAAGAGAGCTAATGGACCAAGCTATCCGCTTTCTCTTATCCCCCGTCACCCCCCAAAAAAAGTTATGCTAATATTTTATACTATAAAAATATCTCATTTTTCATTTTAGTTTGATATTTTATTGTTCCACTTCAATATTCTCTTGCTGAGCCAAAAAAGAAAAAAGAAAAGCAAAAGAGGACTAGCTACACTGCGGGTAGCGATATTCATTGGTTTGGATCGATTTTTTCCTAAAAAGAAATCAAACCAAGTAAGTCGGTTCTTCAAATATTGAAACCAAACCAAACCAATTAAGTTGGTTTTTCATCGATTTGATTTTTGTCGGTTTTGGTCGTTTTTTCGGTTATTTATCGATTGTTTTCTTAAATATGAGACATACACTACCAAACACATATTTCAGAGACTACATTTTCAACGTAACACTATCAAACCAATTGCTCTTTGAGAAATCTATTATTTACCAAGATATATTGATGATAATTGAATCAACTAGTGATAAATAATTTAAGCACTCAATTAAAAATCGATTATTTTTAACATGAAATAAAGTCTTGTACTTAGCAAAAGAAAACTACCAATCAAACAGTAAAAGCAAAGAATTAAATTATTATAATAACAAAAAACTAGACTAAAAATATAAACGACTAATATATACCATAAAATTTTAGAAACCTTATATAAAAATATACAATATATATATATATATATATATATATATATATATATGTGTGTGTGTGTAATAATAAATTTAAATAGCTACTTCTATAGTCGGTTTGCTTTGATTTTTTCGATTATTTTTTGACTAAAACCAAAAGCAAATTAAATTTGATCAGTTTTTAAAATTCAAAATCAAAACAAAACCAAATAAATTTTTTTTTTTTTTGGTCGGTTTAGTTCAATTTTTCCGATTTTAATCAACACTCCTAACCACGGGCTTCGCTTTGGCACTTTCCTCATTTCTTGTAGTGCTAGAAACGACACCGTGTCAACGAAATCAATTTGAACAAAATCGGCGAAAAATTAAGCGAAGTTAATCGCAGTCGTCCATCGACGGCGACGGCGACGGCAACGGCGACGATGACCGATAGTCGCCTTCGAGCTATTGTAGAAGCGATTCATTCCTCTCCTACTCAAGCTGTCATTTATCTCTCCGGCGGCGCCTCTCAGGTAAGCGTATGCACTGACAGTGTAAAACTGTTTTCTTAATTACATATTGGACTTGTGATGAACAGCTAATAACTGTTTTCTTAGGTCAATTTTTGTGTAAATTGTTTTTAAATATATTCTGTCAGTGGACATAAGTTTATTTCATAAGCATGAAATATGAAGACATCTTTGTGTTGTCAACTGATCATAGCATCTTTTTTTGAAGTGTTATTAAAACTGATCTATATCATGTTTTAGGTCAATTTAATCTGAGTGCATAAAAAGTTTAAAATATATTCTGCCAGTGTACATAAGTTAAACTCATATGAGATATTAAGGCATCTCTATATGTTATCAACTGAGCTATAGCATTTTTTTGATGAAATGTAACAATTTGAGCAGGCGCTGGGGTGGTTGATGTCAGTTCCAGGAGCATCAAACACGGTGCTTGAATCCGTTATTACTTATTCCAGAATGTCTATGATTCAATTACTTGGCAAGGTCATTTAATATTCAAGTTCAATCGTTGTTTTTCTTTTATATTTTATTGATTGGAATTGTAATTTATCCTGATTTCACTGCTAAAGCATTTGCGAGTTTCCTTTTTTCTGGGACAGGTTCCTGCTCAAGCAGCTAGTTCGCAAACAGCTGAGGAAATGGCATTGTTGGCTTATAATAGGGCATTAAATCTTTCTAAACCAGGTCTTGATTTTGGATTTATTGGAATTTTTGTCGTTGGATTGTGGATTTTGTGGTTTTATCATGTGCATGCATCTCTTAGCTAAACGAATTTTGCTCGCACATTTATTGAAATTTTCTAGTTTAGTTAGGAGAATTGAGAAAACTCCATGAGCAGCCAAAGCATAGCCAGCTCCAAGAATAAAGGAAGCAGGTAAACAGATTAAATATGTGAGGGATGCGATCATACTAACAATAATGTAATGGATCACATTAGAACTCAAAAGCTAAGTGTGCTTAGGCAAGCGTAGTATTAGGATGCGTGACTTCATGGAGAGTCCTCGTGTTTCATCTTATGCCGACTCTAACTAGTTTAGTGTTGATATAGTTGATTGATAGTTAAGCGTATTGAGAATTGATATAGAAGATAAAATTTTCAAGTGTCAATTTGAAGTGGTTGGGAGACACTTAACAGCTCATATCATAGATGACCACTTAAGCTAATCATGAGTGGTCTATTTGATATATGTGTATGTAATGATTTGTGTGCCTTGGCTAAATGATGAAGATTTTCCTGTTTTGACAAGTTATAATAGACATTCTAGTGTGATATTTGTGCTTGCTATTGAAGATGTATAAAGGCTAAAGGTACAGTCTAGAAGCCAAGGTGTACCATCTTTTCAGTTACTAGGTAGCAGCACAGGTTTTGTTATTACTCTTTCTGATAAATGCTCTCTTTCACAAAAAGGAGAAACTAGATTTTTATCACTTGTCCTCATTTTTATGTTGGATCGTGTGTATGGTCGTAAAACTAGTGATGTCACTTGGAGTCAAAGTTAGACTGTTTTACACCTATGTGTATTACAAAGTTTCACCATTTATTATTTAACAGTGTTTTATTCTTTGATCTATGTTGTTTTTATGTGACATGCTTTCTATATGTTTGAATGTACAGGTTCACCAGTTTTAGGTGTGGGTTTTACTGGTGCCTTGGCAAGTGCACGTCCAAAACATGGAGATCATAGGTATTCCTGTTGCATCTGTCAATTTACCCTGATATATCCTTTCAGATCCTTATTCCCTTAGGAGCACCTTGTGTTCAGGGTTTGTAATTTTTGTTGTATGTTTCCTAGATTCACTAGGAGGGATATAGGGCTGGTTTTCATTAAATGATTCACATGAGGTTTCTGTGCTATATTGTGACTACCCTAATTACCATTCACCTTTCCTTACAGCATTAAGTGGATCAAATTAAGGGAAAAACAAAATATGCTAAGATATATTTGTATATTTCTCTTTGAAAAGTGGGGCTGGTTAATTGGAGGGTGGTTTTCCAAGCACAAGACAGTATTGATGACAGCTGTTCCTCCTTTATCTTTATGATGTGGATGGAAATAACTGCTTTTCTTTTCTGTTGGAGACATGAGAAAAGTTCTGCAATCAGGGATCGTATATTTTTGGCTGTGGTTGATGAACTTCTTGTCACTACTACATCAACAACCTATTTTTGAATTTGTTTTCTTTTGTCTGCCGATGATTATTATCAAGAAAGCACAAACTTTTGTTGATATCTTACATATATGGATGTTAAGAACACAGACGGATCCTTCTTTTGAAAAAATGTTGCTGAGTTGTGTTCATGTTAGAATTGCTTCATCTCGGGGCTCATTTGTATCCCCTAAAGGGAAGAATAAAGCACCAAACATTGTTGCTCTAATTAAGTCTGAAAGGTTTCCATCCCTTCAAAGATGCCTGCAGACCATGTTTGGATCTCTAGAAAGATGCCTTTGACATGTCATTGGTGTTCCTAGCATTACTGATTTGTGAATGTATAACTCTTTTACTTCAAAATCTGGATCTCCTTCTAAGCTAGTGCTTTATGAGTAGGTTTCACTTGTCAACCAGAACGTCTAACCGTCTTTGGTCCTCTACTGTTACTTTAACTAAGGTATTGTTCATGCATATTTCTCATGTTGTCAGCTTTACCTTCTTTATATTAGGATCTTTGGATTTCAATTGCTGAAGCATTTATTCGCTTAAACTGAATGAACTAATACAGGGGCTGCGAACTCGTGAGCAGGAAGATGGAGTCTCAAGTCAATACTTAATCAAGGTGTGTATAAAATTTTGAAATATTTTCAGAAACAAGAATTAGAACATTTCATACTCCGATTTGGGTAATTATACAAGTTCAACATACAATTCCACTGGTTTCATCAACTAAATGTACATATGGCTGAACAAAATGTATGTACATGGCTAATCCTTCTATGCTGGATCTTATATCAAATCTATCCCATAGATTATTATATTAGCTTGTGCCATCTGGTTCAGGCAATTGCAAATGCTAGCAAGGTTCCAGGAACTTTTGTTCCAGACTTGACTGAATCAGAAGTTCCAGATGAATATGAAAGGCAGTTTGATGAAGATGAAGAGCTAGAGCAACTTCTCGCTGGGACTATATGCTTCAAAATGTATCCATTTTCAAGCGGTATGTGTAAATGCAATCGAGATAGTCACTTTAAGAAGCCAAAGATTCAGTCATATGTTGATACAGGAATTTTGCAGACACGTCCGATGCACAAAGGAAAATAATTCTATCTGGTTCCTTTAATCCATTGCATGATGGTCACGTTAAGCTCTTGGAAATTGCAACTAGGTACACATATGTAAACATCAAGCGTGATTTCCACTATTGGAAAGATTGATTTCTTGTAGACATTGAGAAAAGATATGTTTATCTCTTATGGAATTACATCTTTCTGCAGAGTGCCAAACTTTTTCCTTCAAATTTCACAAAGAAAAGAAAAGAGAAGATGTGTAGCACACTTTTGAGCTTTGAATTTGAAAACTTGCATAGAGAAATAGTGGAATATCATTCACTTCATTTATTTATTTTCATGCAGCATTTGTGGGGGTGGGTATCCATGCTTTGAGTTGTCAGCTGTCAATGCAGACAAACCTCCATTAGCAATATCTCAAATTAAAGATCGTGTTAAGCAATTTGAAAAAGTTGGTAAGACCCTACATGTATGTTTTGATGTTTTACATGCATCTTTATATTTTTAATCTTTAGGTCTTGGGTAGTTAGGAAATTTAGTTTGATCAGTTACTGGCTGAAATGGTTCCAAGCTTGATGTCATCTAAGTCTTGAAAGAAGAAATAAAAATATACCAAAGCAAGTTGATATCAGAACGGCATGGTGATCTTGCTTGGTTATGGTTCTGTTATGCAGAGTGAAAGAGATATCTATATTGCATTCGGAGATGTCCTTGATAAGGGACCAATGGAAAAGTGAACTTTACTTTTTTCCTCAAACCAAATTGAGGACTCACAGAAAGTAAGGGTTGAGAAATGGATGCAAAGCTGTTTTTAAATCTTTTTGCAACACTTTTCAGAGGCTTCGAATGCTGAACTGTATGTTGCAGTTATTTTCTACCATCCACCAAAGACTGATCCCTAAAGTGTCTCTCCATCATTGATGTAATATTTCGATTTTCATGTTATCTGACAAGAGAAAGGATCTATCCGTGTCATTAGGTTCTTACCCTACTGTCATATTAAAAATATGCTGGTATTGGAATGACTTTAGCCTTTGAATGCAGGAAAGACGGTCATAGTGTCTAACCAGCCATATTTTTACAAGAAAGCAGAACTTTTTCCTGGCAGTGCTTTTGTTATTGGTGCTGACACAGTTGCAAGACTTATAAATGTAAGTTTTCTTCAGTTGCTTCTGCAAGATTGTGATTACATGAGATCAAAAATTCCATAAATTCAGTATCTCTCTCTCTCTCTCTGTCTCATATGGATATGCTCTCTAACTATTCTGTGTTCCATTTAATATCCTACCATCAGCAAAGCTTTGACAACTTTCTGTCTGGCAAAAGTCTTGTCTCCCAGAATTGCCCCCACGCTCTCACTACTTGCTTATAGCAGTCTCTTCAGTTATTCTGCACTTCGACTTTCTAGGCCATCTCTCTTATTTTATATTTCTTTTTATTTTTAATTATCAAGTATTCCTCTTTGCATTTCTAGCTATTTGCACTCTTAGCGAAAAAGTAAGTCTTTCGAAAATATGCACACACAGCTCCAAGGGGATGGTCTAGCAGTCGAAGAGATGTAGATACAACCTTGGGAACCAACATTTAAATCCCAACTGAGGCAGCATATGCCACAATAGGTGAATTCTTCCCGTTTGTCTAAACTTTGATGGATAGAGTTACCTGATATTTTGTTGGTGGGAGGTAACTGGTACCTCATGAATTAGTTAAGGTGCGCACAACCTGACCGGACACCACCGTTAATCCTAAAAAAATAAAATGCACACATAGTGTGTGCCATGATCCTGGAGACCTAATTAATTTTATAAAAGGTACAAGCACACCCACCAGAAACCACATTGTTGACTATGATGATGATGATGACAATAAAAATAATACTCCGTAGAACAAGGATAAAGACAATATTACATAATGATGGAGGTGCTTTGTGTCTCTTTCAGACCAAAATATTTCAGTGGAAGTTGAATGAAGACATTGTAGTTAGGTGTAGACTTCAGCTTCAATGCTGCGAAGCCCTTTAGTAGCTTTGACATCAAGTTGTAGGTTAATACTGATGTGTCATATTGCCTAGACCAATTATTTCCTCAAACTTTTGCTGCGAAGTAGGCCGTTCACTTTCTCTGTCATGGTAATGGAGTCTTTGTAAAAGCTCGTGATATGCTGAGGTGAAGGTTTCTTGGCGGTGCCTGAGCTGTTTGTTGATGAAACAAATATGTGTACTCGGAAATAGCAGAGGTGATCCTTACTTGTGATCAAATTCTGATTTTTGCATGATCAACTTTTGCTGATAAATGGGGGGATAAGCTGCTATAGAGTAGTAAGGTTTCAAAAGCATATGTATTGACCTTTGCAAGTTACACTTTCCAGCCAAAGTACTATGGTGATGACTATGAAAAGATGTTGGAGATACTTCTGGGATGTAAAAACACGGGATGTACTTTCCTAGTTGGTGGTCGAGATGTTAATGGAACTTTCAAGGTACACTAACAAACTCTCCGCGGCCTTCAGGTATTTAGCACTTCAGCTTTTCGAAACTCTTACGAATTTTGTATCATGTAATTTCTCTAGGTTCTTGAGGATTTCGACATTCCAGCAGAGCTAAAAGACATGTTTGTGCCCATACCAGTCGAGAAATTCCGCATGGATATATCCTCCACTGAAATTAGGAAGAGGCAAGGCCTTTTGTAAGCTGTTTGCATAATTTCACTCAACCTGTCTGCTTTGGTACTTGGCATTGTCTAAGCAATTACTTGTCTATGCAACACAAAAATAAAGGGCAAAACAAAAAGAACAGTAGTGATAACCAAGAAAGTAAGCTTTATCAGTTCTTTCATAGTTTTCTCTTTCAAGTCTCCATAGAACTGAGAATGTGAGGAATTGTTATACTCTGATATGAGTATTCTTTCTAACATTTGTATATTAGTTGATGATTGGTTTTTAAGTATTATGCCCTTTAACCAAGGCTTAAGGTTCTGTTAATTTTATACTTAAATCGTTGGCTTAAGCTCTTTTTTTTCTTCTTTAGGACGTTTTTTGGGCTATTGCTTACAGTCTACTCAAGAAATATCTGACAGAGAATTGTACAGTTGCACATTGCCACCCAAGTATTACAATGAAATGTAATCGAGCTCTCACCCGCCCCCTCCCACCAAAGAGATACTCAGCCCCATTACAAGTAGGGAATACTCAGAAGGAAATTTTATTCTTAGAAAGATTTAATAGTCTAGTGGTATCCGTGGGAGTCTTCCACATAATCCGTTTTTCACTATTTCCTTTCTCCTCCCTTTCGCTTTTTTGCTGTTAGGCACCACAGCCGGCGCCACAGCCTGCACCACATCCAGCGCCATAGTTATCGGTATGTGTTGTCGCTTCTTTCTCTTTAGAAATACCATCTGCACAAGAGAAGATGATTGTTGAAATGATACACAGGCTGATCAAAATCAACCACAGACCCCAAATGCCAACCTGTGCTATATCTTCAACACCTCTTCCTTCCCAGCTTCCCACTGTTGCTTTCAATTCCCTAACCATATTTTGTCTAAGTGGCTATTTTAACAGGTGTTTTGATAAGAGCAGTTCTGCTGACTTCTTATCACCAAAAAATCAGTTTCTCTTATCAAGTTAGGAAGGCAGTTGATGGTTTTTAAGGATGGTTGAGACTTAATAATGAGTGGTCAAAATAAACTACCTTGTGTTTTGGGTAAAGGGTTCTGACTTTTTGCAGTGCTTATCCAAATATGGTAGAATACTTGGGCACATGGCTAAATGTGGTGTGAACAGATTATTATTTGTGATTCACACAATTGCAAAAGTTGTCGAGCGTAACTAGTGGGATATTTTTTTCTTCTATTTGATAAATACCTTTATTTGACCTTTCATAGAACTTGGAGGTTCAAGTTGATTAATTATAGGGAAAATGATATTGTATAGCCGCTTTTAAAATAATAATCGAAATATATATATATATTCTGTATGTTATATATAAAAATTATACAAATATTTTACACATTTTCGACTACCAAATGTAAATGGTTTTTGTTGCGGGCTAAAAGTGAAAAAAGCCCTTGATTATATATAATCTTTATGCTTATCCGTTATTAGGTTTATGAGCAAGGATTTGAAGTTTATGGGTTTGGGGTTGTAATCCGTTTAAGTTGATGGATTCTAAATTAATAACTTGTACATATTCAATTGATTTCTTAAGATAAATATATAGTTTGGATTAAAGCTGGGTTCAGCCGGACCTGTAAATTGTATTGCTATCTCCGCTCTGGTTGCCGAGAAATGGTTATGCATAGGATATCATAGTATATTTGGAAATATTGAGTTCTCATGCTACTACCATCACACTTGCTAGAAAAATATTGTGAATTTTTAGTTTATTTTTGAAAGTTGTTTGGTAGGTAACTTGTTTGCTAGCTGGAATGAGTTGGTTGGAAGTTTGACTACAACTTTTTAAGTAAATTAACTTACAGCATAAAAAAAATACTAAAACTTACAACTTTAAGTAATTTAGCACCTCTTTTGGCCAAGAAACTCATTTATCTTTTTTCTCCTTTTTGTTTGCCTTTTCCCTCATGTTTCCCTTTATCTTATTTAAAAAATTCAAAAATACTAAGCATTTGTTTTCCCCTTCTGCCATAATGAATGTGATTAATGTGTATTAAACATTAGTAAAAGCAAAAAATGTTTTCTTTCCCCATGTCTAAGGAGTTTTTTTTGGAGAGTTCCGAAACTTTTTGGAGAAATATTCATATGCAAGATCTACTCTAAGATATGTTAGAGTTCTATCCTTTAATTATTATTTTTTGGACAAGTAAATACACTACATGTTTTAGATCCTTGAAGTAATTTTATTTCAAAATTCAGAATTTTCTAATTGTTCAAATAGAACTTTGAGACTGACATGGAGGAGTTAGTTTTATATTTTGCTTATGCTTCCTTGATGTTCATTTCTCAGAAAATATTTTAGGCCTCTCAAATATTTGAAGTTCCATTGCATCCTTTGCTTTCTATATGTACTACTTTAAGACATGGATATTTTTCAGCTAATACTATCATTTGAATCTACAAAATAGTTTTAAAATTCATGCATCAACAAGAATGAAAACTAAAACAAATGAAGTACTAAAAATTCAGAACTTTTTCTTTTCAAACTTTCTCATTCCTTGTAATAAAAAACTTAAATCAACGTATTACAATACCAACTCTTCATATTCCTTTTTAATGGAATAAAAAAAAAAAATTGAGTCTCAAAATTTATCTCTTTTCTTCCTCCATTCTCCTGTTCCCTACTTTTTTTCTTTGTTTATATTTGTAAATTGATTTGGTTAATTCAAAATAAAGATGGTTTTAGAAATTGTTACAAAATCATAGAGAATTTAATATTTTCATTGTTGTCCATATATGTGTTTATGTGCAAGCAAAAGATTGCAACTTAAATTGTCATTCTTTTCCTTAAATTTTTTCACTTTGGGCTTATGAGTGGCAATATTTTTCTATACATGTGACGTTGCAGTTAAGCACTCTTGATGGGTATTTAAAAATTAAGGACAAGTCAAATGATGTAAATTATTAAAAAATTAAGGACAAGTCAAATGATGTAAATTATTAAGAGTCAGTATTATTTACATCCGACAAATTCTGAAGTATGCATTTGTTAGCTCGAAGATGACATAAATGAACATATAACAAAAGCCAAGTGACAAAGATATTATATGTGAATCGCTTCCAAATACTGTGCATCGCTTTCAAGGTAAAGCTTTCCAAAACTTCAATTGGGAAGATTCAGATGATTGTATTGGGACTATCAGTTGGGTATAAGCAAGAATACGATGATATTTTCCTTTTTAGTAAAGCTTTTATTTTTATTATCATTTTAATTTTACTTTCTTACGTATTTATGATGTAAATGTATGAATTAATTTCTTTTTACTTCTATTTTGCTTATTAACAACTAAAAAAAGTTTATATATTTCTTTTTCATTTATCAATGAATTTATTAATTTTACCTTTCAAAAAATATTTTTTATGACCGTGTGAGGCGTAGTCAAATTCACTAATTACTACTTAAAGTTGGGAAGTTGGTTGGATAAGTTGGCGTATGACTTAATTACAACTTGGAGTGAATTGGTCATTCTTCCCACAACATTTCACAATTATTATAGCAAAAATGAGGAAATAGTTTTTACTATTTAATTTTTATAACTAAGAAATTTCACGAAATTTTTAAATAGTCATGAAATGTTAATCTTCGTAGTTATTGCTGCGTACTAGCCAATAACTACAAATACAACAACAACAACATACCTAGTATTATCCACACCGTGAGGTCTGTATAGGATAGTGTATACGCAGATCTTATCCCTACCTTGTGAGGATTAAGGAAATAAGTCAACAATCTCAACTATTTAGCGAAATCCAAGATTGACCAGCAGTAACCAGTGAAAAAAATAAGTGATTTAACCCAAGAAGGGCCACGAATTTGCAAATTCCCATCTCCGGTGAAGCACTTGATTACTCCCACCATTTTTACCTCATTGTCGTTATCGTTTAGAGCTATGTCTCAAGCTCTTGAAGCTGATTCATCATGTTTTTCTCCGATTTCTAGACAAAATAGTCTGTCCGATAACAGATCTATTTATGAACCAGAGTTCGGGAGATTGTATGCCTTCAGAAATAAATTTCGGTCTTCGTATGATCGATTGAGTTCAAAACATAATCGATCGAAGCGAGACTTCGAGTCGGGTTCCGAAGATGGTACAAACAAGCTTCGAGTCCGAGGAGTCGATATTCTTATCGAGCCCGAATCTAAATCGAGGTATGATGCAAAGTAAATTTATCGAGCTTATGATCCAGATACCGATCAACATCGATCCCGAATCAATTTAAGGGTCCGATTCAGAATCGAGCTTAAGCCAAGATTGAGAGCTCGAGTCAAGACCGAAGACTCGAGTCAATATCGAGCTCATAGACAAGAGCCGTGGCAATCCCACTAGAGAAGAGAATCTCGGCAAAAATTATGAAAAAACTGATTTATCATGATCTCCCACTATATATTTTTAATTATATTTTAAAGCAAGATCCCTATACTATAAAAATGTATGGTTATCATTTTGGTTAAGGCAAGTTTTTTCATGCTCCCACAATAAAAGAGTTGTTCTTTCAAGTTTCTTAAATTGATTCCACTTGTTTAGTCCTAAAATTCATCTTTCTTACAACCTTATCCATTTTGCATTCTTTACAATCCATACTTATATTTCTATTTATCCTTCAATTTGTATTAAGTTGCGCCATATATCTTTAGAACTACGTATAAATTTAATTCTATCCGTTTTTCGAATAAATAGAGATAAAAGTGAAGCTCTTGTTCGAAACATGTAGAAGAAAAAAATTAAAGAGAGAAGAAATGGGTAAAGATTTCGGGACTGAAGAATATGGATACGGGTGGGGAAGATGGTGAACTTTTCTTTTCCAAGGAAGACGACAAACGTTTAGCGGAAGAAGTGAAAATTTTTGTTTGTCTTTTTTGGGATTTCTTAATTACACGTGACATTATTTTTATTTAAAATTACATGTGTTCTTATTTAATTGGCTCATTTGCCACGTCAACAGCAAGTGTATGTCACGCATGTGGTCCCCTTGACTTAAATGTCCAATAAATACACTTCTGTCAAATAAAAGTATCTAAACGGTCAGTAGGTTAGTTTAATTGTTCAAGTGATCCTTGGGGATAACTTAAAAAGGTTATTTATGTATTTCGCCTTAATGAAAATATAGACGAACAAGGACAGTATTAAAAAGTCATATAAAAATAGAATAAAATTAACAAGACAGTAATATGATCAACAATGAAAGAACATAACAGTTAGTCATAAAAATTTACTACCAACAGAAAGCAAGATTATGTGTCAATACTACTATTATGAACACTCTAGACTACCTATTCTACTACCCTAATCCTCGACCTCTGTACCTTCCTTTCAAGGGTCATGTCCTCGGTCAACACTTCCATTTATTTCAAACAATATCTAGTGACATCTGGATATTTGGTTTAAATGCATGTAAAGATTCTTTATTAGGAGGTCACGGGTTCGAGTCGTGAAAACAGTTGTAGACAATCAATTGCGTCAAGAAAATAAAATCAAGATCGAAAAATATTACCACAATCGTAGTATTTGATTTCGAGTAATTTGAGTATTACAATCTCTATGATTCCTCTGATTCTACTTTTCTAATATAAATTCAAGGGCCTTTGAGCTTGAATTTGAATTTGATTTATCCGTCGCGAATACTTTGATTGTTGCCACGAACAAGTAGCCTTGATCTTGAACGCCTTGTATTTAATTTGACTTCGTTCTTGATCTTGAATTCTTGAAATTTGTGTTGAAGTACTTGAATACTTGAACACTTGCAGTCTGCAGAGAATTGTGACCTTTGGTCCACGAGCTCCTTTGTGTCTTCTTGTTATAACTTCTGGTCTTTTTTCTGGGTTATGAAGACCCTTATTTATAGTTGTGGGAGGTAGGAATGTTCGTCGGTCGGTACGGTACGCTATTTAGACATTTTAGTATGGTATTTTCGGTATGTCGATTTCGTAAAATGCTATACCAATACCGTACCTAATTATATTCGGTATGGTTCGGTTTTTCTCCTTTCGGTTTCGGTTTATTCGGTTCGGTAATTTCGATTTATTCAGTTTGAATACTAACTAGTGCATAGACTCATAGACGGTAATATTCTTAATTAAAGTACTCAAAAGTACAAAACTAAAAACGTTTGTTGACAAAAGTCGAGACGTTTTGATGAATCATCGATTAATATTCATCGATACATCTAAGTAAGTTATAAGTCGATAAATCAATTTACAAATAGATATATTTGATAAAAAAATATATATACTAATTAGTATCTTCCCAAGTCTATCCCTAAAAGAACCGGACCCTGTGGTCCTAGCGCTTCGTGTTCTTATATATATACGGCTATATAATATATACACACACACAAACACACTTCACTGTAATACTTTAACTATATATATAGCTTGTTATAGTAAATGTTAGTGCATATATATATAGCTTATTAAAGTTTGACCATATTTGACCTATTAATTTAACTCATTTACTTAATACTAATAGCTTCTTTCGTTTATTTAATTTGTGATCCATATATATATATATAT
>AWOL01S0030685.1:0-10492 GCA_000715115.1 Nicotiana otophora
TCAAAAGTCAACCCCCGGGCCCACGTATCGAAATCCGATAAAAGTTACAATATCTAAACGCTCATTAAACCACTAGTCACTCAAATCCCCAAATTTAACTCCCAAATCCCGAGCCTAAAACTCCCAAAATTCCACCTCAAAAACACACAAAATAGGTGGGAAAATCAATGGGAAAATAATATTATTGAATAAAAATGATCACAAGTGACTTACCTCAAGAAACCCTCGAATATTACTGTCTGAGCTTGCAATGTACAAAATGATTAAAAATCACAAAACCCTCGAATTAATATTCTGTCCAGAGGTCTTCGCTTCTGCGGACCATTTACCCGCACATGTGGTCTCGCATGCACGACAAAAACTTCTCTTCTACGATGCTCACTCAACCCTCGACCAACCGCACCTGCGGCCAGTTCCCCACATCTATGGGTGTCCTTCTGTGAGGTCTCGTCCGCTTCTGTGGAGACTGTTTCAACATGCCCCCTTCGCACCTGCGACCTATTTCTGCATCTGCGATCTCGCAGGTGCAAACCAAATCATCGCACCTGTGATCATTGCCCAGCTTCCTTCGAGAACGCTTCTGCGCTCATGATGTCACTTCTACGGTCACACACCTACGTCCAATTCCATCGCAGGTGCAATCGTACCAGAACTGGAACTCCAGCATTCCCTCAAGTACAAACTTCGATTCGTTAACCATCTGAACTCCATTTGAGTCCTAAAACACGAGCCTAGTAACCACAAGTGAACTCCCAAAACCAAAATCCGAGCCTGGTAACCACAAGTCAACTCTCGGTCAAACTTCTCAATTTCCAAACATATAATTTTCCAATTTTCGCGATTTCAAGCCAAAATCAACTATGGACCTCCAAATCACTATCCCGACACACTCCAAAATCTAAAATCATCGTACGGGGCTATCAGAACCATCAAAACTCCATTTCGGAGTCATTTACATATAGTCAACATCCGGTCAACATTTTCAGCTTAAGCTTCCAACCTTGAGACTAAGTGTCTCAATTCATCTCGAAACATCTCCAAAACCAACCCAACTACACCGACAAGTCATATAGCGCCAATTGAGCATAAAATAAGCAGTAAATGGGGGAACATGGATACAACACTTAAAACGACCGGTAGTATCATTACAGCTTAACATGTGAAATGTCCAGGCAAAGACCAATCACCATATAGGTTTTAAATCAACCAGGTAAGCATCCATGGAAGATGAGAAGAAGTTGACTTTCAGGTAAATAAGGCAAGTAGGCATGACATGAAGAGGGATGAGCCTTAGTTTAGTCGACATAAGGAGAAATAGACTAGACATATATTAGAATTTATCCTAGGAGTCTTAAGCGATCAATGAGAACATAACAACAAAACAAAGAAACGAGTCTACCTAGGCATTGTAACAGTATTTGTATATAGAATTTATATAATCACAAGTGGATTCCAGGGAAATAACAGGTGAACATGAAAGACTCAGCAAAGACACATTCCAATAAGTTCTGGGCATGCATTAGTTCCCTAGGAGATTCTAAGTCATGGATTCATGATAAGCAATAGTCTTTAAGTAACCAATTACACTTAAACATGAAGATGAGAAATCAATCATGTTGGACATCTACAATAGGCATGCATTAAGGCGCATGTCAAGGAAGAGTACATTAGGCTAAGCATTTAGACAGTGTCGTCTCATGATTTGCAGAGAAACAACAGATGATACATAAGGGATTCAACATGAAGAAAGCAACTCTGAGCAATGACATGATTTCCAAGAAATCTGAACAAGATGCAATAAATATCAAACAAGTCATGAATCAACTTAGCTAACTATGCAAAAATCAAGACTAGAACAAAATTGATACAGAATGACATTAAAACAAGAAGGCTTGTACACGAAGTGGCGTAACATTAAACTCAAAGGAATCCTAGTAATGCTAATGCATATAACATAAACACAATCAGAGGAAAGTAAAATTGTGATAGTAGAAAGTGATAACTCGTTTCGAACAAAGTAAATAAAAACGAAGGACTCAAAATCTCAGGAAGAGATGCGATTATTTGAGAACGAGGAAACCCCAAATCCATAGTGCTTCAGAGTTCACAAGAGCCTCGATGTGGGCTTCGAGCAATGCTTGCACTGGAGAAGGCTAATGAATAGAATTCGGTGGCCTTGGTTTTCAGCCGGCCAAAAATCAAAGTCTCAGAATAATATAGAATGAATGAGAGTGGGAGAATAGTAGTAGTAACAGTAGTCGTAGCAGTAGTCATTAATCTTTTATGGGAAACGGGGAAGGGGTTTGTATAGTGACATATTAAGATGGACAAAGAAGAAAAACAATCACTTAAACCTAAATAAGGAAAGAAAAGATGACATGCAATCCCTAACAAAGTCCGTAATAGGGTGAATGAAATTTCAATCCCTAATTGAGTCCAATGGCCATGAAGATCTTCACAAAATTAGAGCCAATCGGGCTCATCTTGAAGGTAGCATTTACCAAAATTAGGTAAATACTAAGTAACACCATGAACGCGTGAGTAGTTGCGGAATAAGGCAAGAGAATCACGAAGGGATTCCATATTGTGGCCGGATTTGGAGAGATTTAGGGATATGGTGGCTAGGGTTTGTAAAGAGAAGAGATGAGTAAAGAGAGTATAGGCAGCAGAAATGGAAAAGTTTCTCTAGGGTTTGAGGGTGAATGATATAAGGAGAGGGGGAGGTTTATTATGGGCCGTTGATCATTTGAAATTAAGGACCAAGATTAAATAGAAAAAGGGGCGGGTCAAATATAACGGGTCGTGGGGGTCATTTGGTTGGGCTACTGAAGGATTAAATGAAGTGGTCTAAGTGTTTGGGCCTATAATTGTTGTTCGTAATTGGCCCTGTATTGATCTATAAATTAAATATGCAAAATGTGTTTAAAATATTTTATAAAAAGTAATTCATAAATAATAAAAATATAACTGATGTAGTAAAATGATTGAANCAAATATAACTTATGTAGTAAAATGATTGAAAATAATAACTTAACATTATAAAAATATAAAAATGCTCTTTTAGTATAAACAATATAAATAATGTAGTTATGTATAGAATGTAGGCTATTATTGCAAAATTGTACAAATAGCTCAAACTATAAACGTAATTACATGAAATGAAGTAAAAATGTTATAAAAAATACATGTGGGTGTAAATAATAAATTTGGATGATTATGTCAATGCAAAATAATTTGAAAGGCATGTTAATAAATATTTGAACAATTTAAATGCAATACAATCAGTTTTAAAGGCTTAAAAATTAAGGAAAATTATAGAAAATAATTTTGTGACTCTTGTAAATTAGTGATGATGCAAAACATGATATTTCGATAGTATATATGATATTTATAAAATATAAGGTTATAATTGGGTATCAACAATTACAAAAAACCAATTCCAATCTTAAGTATTAATCACGAATCTGGTGAGGCGAATGACCTGACCACTTCATTACTACATAGACACGAAATGTGATACTCAGTACTGCCGAGGAGAACAACCCGGTCCCATAAGAATAGTGTTACCATACTGCCGAGTTGAACGACCCGATCCCATAAAAGTAATTTACAACAGTGCCGATGCGAACGACCCGATCCCATAAGAGTGGAGAAACTACCACGCTTGCGGAAGTACATGCGAGTCGAGAAGACACGAATCCATAGCACATCAAGTATTTCACAATTGTCCAAAGTAAGAGGCTCAATCAATATTTTTATTCTAACCTCAATCTCAGTCATAAATTAAGGAAATCAAGTATGCAGGGTAAATACGAGTAGCACAATTAAGGCATGATATGAATCTAAGTCTAACAAACATAACATAAATATAGCTACGTACAGACTCTTGTCATCACATACGTAGCTTCCCACAACAATTAATACACCTCGGGGAAAACATTCCCTCTTACAAGGTTAAGCAAGAAACTTACTTCGCTTCCAAGTTCACTATCCGGCTCTTTAACCTCACTAGGACTCCTCTAACGACGTCAAGCAATCCAAAACTAATAAAAATCATATAAACTAATCAATATATGCTCAAAAGTTCATAATTTAACTATTAAACTAATTTCCCAACCAATTTCGGAAAGTCTATAAAAGTCACCCCGGGCCCTCGTGCCCGGATTCCGAATGTTTTTGAAGATAAATGTTACACATCACCTCACGAACTCAAATATATAATTTATTCCCAATTCCATAATTAGAACCCTTCATCAGCCTTCATCAAAATTGCGGGATAATCTTCGTGATCACGAAGCGCACGAGCAATTTCAGCCAAGGTCAAACTTGCTCCGAGTGGTCCAAAACACACCCTAGCCGCCCGGGACCCCGTCCAAATGCACCAATATGTCCATAAACATATTTCAGACTTACTCAAACCCTCAGAACACATCAAACAAGACCATAATAGAGAATCTCACATCAAAACCTTATTAATCAACTTCTAAGCTTCAAACTCATGTCAAGAAACTCCTATAGCGTCGAAACATGCATAGACAACTTAGAATGACACCAAATTTTACGGATAAGTCATAAATCCCAATACAAACATATTACAAAGCTTGGAATTTCAAGCGGACATATATAACACCAAAATCAACTTCAATTCAAAAAACCTTCAAAATGCCAACTTTCAACAATAAGCGTTGAAACGCTCCTGGCCTACCTGAAACTCAATCCGAACATATTCCCCAATCCAAAATCATCATAGGAACCTATTGGAACATTCAAATCCCGATTTTGAGGTCATTTACTCAAAGAGGTTACTCAAATCAAACTTGGCTACCTCAGGTATGCTGAATAATATGAGCAACCCCTACCTTAAGGGAGTTGCGAAGTATTATCTATGTTGCACGGGGTGATACTTTAGGCTAAAATACATAGGACCTCCCCTCCCCTTTCTTTATATGCTGGTTATCTACACTTAGTCATTTACATAGACCAATGTAGTTGTATCCTTGTAATCATTTAGGATTTGTACCAATACTCATGTGTTATGATAAGACTCTTCGACTTCTATATTTACCTTTGTTCATTTGATCACCTAGACTAATCACATAATCCACATAGTTCAAAATTCGGCCGGGACCCACAGTTGTGGACCTCGAAAAGTGCCTAACACTGTCTCTTCAAAGTAACTTGAACCCTTACCCGATCTTTGGGGACACAAACTAGTGAAACAGATTTATTCGCAAATAGGTTCCCTAACGCACCTTAAAATTATTAGGTGGCGACTATTTGCTTTTAATGCCTCCTTTAAAAGAGTTATCATACGTCGAAGCCCGCTTTCACGAGAAAACGGGGCACGACAGAATGGAGATTATGTTGGGGATATACTTAGGCTATTGCCATAATGAACTTGACTTATGTGGATTACATTCCTTGTTTTTCTTGATTTGTTTTAAACTGCTATGACATGCACATCCCTTCCCTTCTTCTCCTTTATTTGTTATGACATGTATGACCTCTCTCTATCTCCTTCATCTTGTGTAAGACTGCTATATTATCACTCTCCCCTCCCTATTTCCCTACCTTTTTCATTACGTTCCCGCATATTTTCTTGATCTACACTTACTTCTCTCTTCTATCTTTCTTTTCTTTCCTTTTCTTTTCATGCTCGCCTTTACTATGTTATTTACTGCTTTTATGTACTTTTATCATGCAAATACTGGGCAATGTGTTATTATTTCTGCATAAATTATGCTCCGCATCATACTCCACTCGTACCAATTATCAACATAATGACGCTTGATGAGTGTTCGCACTTTCCTGAAATCACCCTTTTTAAATCAGAAAGCCTTATTTGTGACAGACTAGTCGATCTGTGGTGTAGTCGACGATCCCATGCCTTTCCTTATCAAGTTGTCCACTTGGAAGTACCAGTCTATACCCTTCAAGAAACCCCACTCCAATTTGAAATGTACATGCCTCATGCTAAACCTAGTACGGGTTGAAGCGTTATTGACATAACAACCTGTTTAGATAAACCTTGTCCAAAGTCCGACGGGATTTTGATAATTCCAAAGGACACTATCATCTTATGTGCAGTACGTGGAGAAAATGTGCCAACATGTTGATCATTATTACATAAGTAGCCAAATCTGGAGGGGGGAAAGGGTTAATTGTATTTGTTTGTAGAAATGAAGCACGAAATCCCCAAGTTCGGTATGGTTCAGAACATCCCGCCTTTGCTACTTTACTAGTGGAAAGACCTTGCACCTTGTGAAAAGAATCATGTGAGGAGAGTACTTAGTGACCTACCATATTTGCTGAACATTCAACCAAATAGGGAACTGGACGAGGCCGCTACCATGTTTTAGGATGAGCAAAGAGTTATTTGTCGATTTGGAAATATAGAAATGACTCCTCTCCTAGAAGGAATAGGGGGTTTCACCAAGTTACAATGGGATAGTCCTGGACTACTGGTGACAGAAAATAGCACGCCTAACCCCCCTCCCCACCCCCCACCCCCCGCAATTTTCTGAAAATGTTGGGTTTTAAGAAGAATGATGAACTTCTCTGTCTAAAGAAGTCATACATCCCTTTTGAGTTTCTCTACGAGCGTTATGGGCATAACAAATCATATCACCTTCATCACAACGAACTAACCATTACTTCCTTAGGATGGTGCATCGCCGGGTTTATATGCTCATTTTCTGCTTCTTGGGGTTGTTGATATTTCCAATGCAAGGAGAAAGGATTCATACTCACTTAACCATGGTTTCCAGGACCTTAATGGATGGCATCGATGGACAAACTTACACTATCATCCACATAATCTTAGCTGAGATGTATCGTGCTATGGATCGGTACAAGAAGGGATTCAAACACTTTGATAGTTGTAATCTACTGCTACAAGTTTGGCTGTTGGAACACTTTTAGAGGGGAGAGTACCGTCAAGAGCTTCTACAAAGGCCACTGAATGACTATATAGCCAACCATCACCCAAAGAGAATGACATTTATTCAAGAAGAGTTTGCAAAGCCTTGAAATGCTGTAGGTTGGGTGCATACTTTCAGCAATCTGACAGACGATCAGGTGCATTGGATGTTTGAATGGTTCCTAGTAGTGATTTCATCATCAGTTCGAAGGGGACTACTCACTTGGTGCTGATCGGGCTATGAGGCATCTACCCTTACGCTCCTATAAGGGTAATGAGGCAAGCTGGAAGAAAACAAGTCATACCTCGGGTTTCCAACATGGTCCAGTACAAGGCAGATTTCAAGGGAGATATCATCACATTTAAGTTCAAAGCACAACACATGTGGAACCATAAGATCATCGTGGAAGGAGAAACTATTGAGCCACACGGGTATCACGCCGACCATATGTACTACTATCTATCATGGTTAGAAGACGATGTAGCAGGGGACGTCAAACAAGGAGTCAATCTAAAAGATAGGATCATAGATGAAGCGGCTGAGCCACAGGTGAAGTACAAGAGGCTATGCAAAACGGTGTTCGAATCTGAAGCTAAGCATCTGGAGAAACACAAGGCAAACATGGAGGCGATAAGGAAACAGAAAGAGATTTCCACTAAGTCGACGTAGAGATTAGAATACTTGAAGCAAGGATTGATGGAGCTAGAAGGGAAGATGAGGAAGAGACTTTATGATTGTCAGGGCATGGACAACGATGAAGGAGGAAAGCTGGCAAAAGCTTACTTATTGCTAGACATGCGCGATCTGGGGAACATGATTGATGGGGTCAAGAGAGTCAAGCATGAAGAAGGTCCTTTAGGGACAAAGTAGATTAGGAGATGATGTTCTTTAGTACTTTCTAGCTTAGATTAGATTTCAATGTAATAAGACTAAATGCCATTAGTAACTTTATTATTACTATTATTGTTATTGTCAATTTAGTAAACGATTGTTTTGGCTCATTTTCGCAATAGTGAAATAAAGCAAACGTTGGCACCAATTTTCTCGAAGTCTAGTTGTCGCTTACGCCTACCTCAGGAACAATGAGGTCCCCAAAATTAGGACGAGAATTATTGCAGGACTCTGTGAAACATGTTTAATTATTGCGAACAATCTTTTATTTTATCTTACTCACTTTGTTACCTTTTGCTTTTTATTTCTTTTTGAGTTTTCCTATTCCCAAAGGTTGGTTCGTGCATACTGGCATCATTAGCATACCACACTAGATCCGAAGATCCTCCACCTCCTACTCCACCTAGCGACCCGAAAGGAAAAAGCATGGGCAAAGGGAAAATGGATGATTTAAGTGGTATCCGAGAAGATAATGATGTTGTGGCGGAAAATGTTGAAACTTCTGACAGTAGAAGCACTTTGGGACAGAATGAGTTGGTCTTACATTTGGAGCAAGAAATACTGGAACTACCGGGCGAGCTTGAGCAGGTCCAAAATATGGCAATCCTTTCCCTTATTCTCATTGTTCTCGACATCAACCAGCAAAATCCGACTACCCAGAACCAAAACACCACCACAAAACACACAAAATCAGAATCCACCACCCATAGCTCCGAATCCCCCGCACAACACCAGTATCATAATCCCGCACCTCCCCAAAACCTTAACCCACCACCAATGCAAACCCCTCAACAACATCAACGTTATCCAGCTCAATACTCGCAAACCACCACTTATAACACTCCCCAAAGTGCACCACAACACACTGTCGACCCCCAAATCTCAACCAATGACCACCCATATACCCTAGTTCCAGGAACTCATCAAAGAAATTTGATATATGTGGAAATCTTACCCCATACCCCCTAGCAAACCCTATACATACTTGAACCGACTGAGAAGGACCTGCTCATTGGAATCTTGGCAGAGGAACTCAAGAAACCTACAGGGAGAGTCCAGAGCATTGAANAACTCAAGAAACCTACAGGGAGAATACAGAGCATTGAAGGTAGGAGAGGTGTTGAAGGTTTAAATTAAGAAGATCTGTGTATTCAGCTAGATGTGGAGCTTCCGGGGGGTTACAAACCTCCCAAGTTCGAAATGTTCGATGGCACTGGTGATCCAAAGGTGAATTTGAAAACATACTGCAACAAGCTTATAGGAGTGGGTAAGAATGAACAAATTCGCATGAAATAGTGCATGTGAAGACTTACAGGAGAAGCCTTGTCTTTGTATGTCAGTCAAAACCCAAAGAAGTGGGCGAATTGGGTAAGTATGGAATCAGACGTCATGGACATATTCAGGTTCAACATAGAAAATGTGCCAGATGTTTTCTATATTCAAAACTGCAAGAAGAAGCCGACAGAAACCTTCAACGGGTATGCTACTAGTTGGAGATCAGAGACCGCGAAGGTAAAGCCAACACTCGAAGAAGAACACATTAACAAGTTCTTTGTTAGAGCACACTATCCACAATATTATGAAACAGTAATAGTTATCGAAAATCACAAGTTCTCAGACATCATCAAGTTGGGAGAGAGAATAGAAGAATGAATAAAGAGTGGTATGGCAACTAATTGGAGGCACTGCAGGCCACGAATAAAGCTTTGCAATCAGGAGGTATTTCAAAGAAAAAAGANAGTTCCAGGAAATCATCAAAGAAATCCGATATATGTGGAAATCTTACCCCATACCCCGTAGCAAACCCTATACATACTTTAACCGACTGAGAAGGACTTGCTTATTCGAATCTTGGCAGAGGAACTCAAGAAACCTACAGGGAGAATACAGAGCATTGAAGGTAGGAGAGGTGTTGAAGGTTTAAATTAAGAAGATCTGTGTATTCAGCTAGATGTGGAGCTTCCGGGGGGTTACAAACCTCCCAAGTTCGAAATGTTCGATGGCACTGGTGATCCAAAGGTGAATTTGAAAACATACTGCAACAAGCTTATAGGAGTGGGTAAGAATGAACAAATTCGCATGAAATAGTGCATGTGAAGACTTACAGGAGAAGCCTTGTCTTTGTATGTCAGTCAAAACCCAAAGAAGTGGGCGAATTGGGTAAGTATGGAATCAGACGTCATGGACATATTCAGGTTCAACATAGAAAATGTGCCAGATGTTTTCTATATTCAAAACTGCAAGAAGAAGCCGACAGAAACCTTCAACGGGTATGCTACTAGTTGGAGATCAGAGACCGCGAAGGTAAAGCCAACACTCGAAGAAGAACACATTAACAAGTTCTTTGTTAGAGCACACTATCCACAATATTATGAAACAGTAATAGTTATCGAAAATCACAAGTTCTCAGACATCATCAAGTTGGGAGAGAGAATAGAAGAATGAATAAAGAGTGGTATGGCAACTAATTGGAGGCACTGCAGGCCACGAATAAAGCTTTGCAATCAGGAGGTATTTCAAAGAAAAAAGAAGTAGGTGCCGTGATGGTAGCCTTGGGCCCTAAGTCCCCCCTTACATACAAAACACCTCTACCCACATATCAACCCTCACCCCCAAAATACCAATACCCTGCCACCGCCTACCATACCTACAATAGTCAACCCACATATTACCATTCACCT
>AWOL01S0030685.1:11606-41778 GCA_000715115.1 Nicotiana otophora
GACTGCATACCTCCTAGACAATACACCCTAATTGCGGAACCCATAGCCTAACTGTATGAGAGACTGATGGATGCTGGTTACGTCACCCCTATTCCTGTTGTTGTTGTGGAAAATCCTTGCCAATAGATCAACCCCAACAAAACATGTTCTTATAATTCAAATATGAAGGGTATACCAATGAGGAATGCCGCACATTGAAATACAAGATTCAAACACTGATCAACACTAAGGTTATACAAGCAAAGGAAGCTGCAGTGAATGTCCACAACAACCCTCTCCCGAATCACAGAGGTGAGGGAGTGAACATGATAGAAACTGACGAGAAATGGGATTGGGAAGGGCCAATTAGACTCATTCTACAGGGAGACACTCCTAAAACATCTCTGCTCACCCTCACGCCAGTTGTAGTACAATCCCAGGCGCCATTTGAAGTTGAGGTACCTACACGCTTGAATGTAATGGTATCCCCTATACTATCATAAGAGTCTGATGCCGTCCCGTGGGATTATGTTGCGGAAGCAAGAAGAAAGGGAAAAGCCATAATGGAAGACACAGGTGCCACACAAGGTATGACTAGAACTGGAAGAGTTAACACACCCGAGAATCTGGGAGGAATGAGCAAAGAAGCTCCACCTAAGCTGTTACGCCTCAAAAACGAGGAGCGCGACCGGCGCTCAACCGAGTGAACCCCACCGATAAAGCCTGTTAGATTTCATTCTACCCAAACTCATCCACAAATTGAGATAATACATATTTTCATTAATTAAACAAAATGGCGTTCACGTCTACAATACCAATTCATTTCCAATAGCTTCATCATTTTTAAAGTCTCAATGGACAAGTAATATAACCACAACATAACATATTTTGTCTTTCCCAGCACCAATACACAACTCACACTATGTCTACGGAGTCTCTATAGATAAAGATGAGTATAATGATAATGCCAACAACAAGGCCCCGGCTATACCTCAAATAGAATACACAAAGAACAAAACATACATAACCTCGAGATGAAGTTGGGCTCACCAAGTCAGCTGGGAAGAAGGTGTGATGCTATCACTGATCTATATCTCCTGCTATTGAACCACCTGCATCCATTTAAAGATATAGCGCCCCCCACAAAAAGAGACGTCAATACCGTGAAATAGTACTAGTATGAAAACTAAAAACTAATTTAAGAATTCAGAAATACAAGATGAATATAATGAACCAGTGCAGCAATAGAATGATATAGATAACCGTTTAAACCATAGCAAGCATATTAAAAGCTATCAATAACATTTGTAGGATTTAAGATGAGATCCTCTATAACAATCTTCACATAAAGCGGCCCTGCCACCTCACCCGATGTATGCAGGTGGAGGTGTACGTACAATACCACAACTCTAATAAAGTGGCCCTGCCGCCTCACCCCAATGTATGTGGGTGGTGGTTCCACAACAATACCAAAACTATACACAAACCCCAATGTAAGCAGTTGGAGGTGCAGTCCCACAATACCATTATCCCTACATAAAGCGGTCATACCGCCTTACCCCAATATGTATACGGGTGGAGGTGTATCACAATCCCAATCTCTATACCATAGTCCCCACACAAAGCGGTCATGCCACCTCACTCCAATGTATGCGGGTGGAGGTGTATCATAATCGCAATCTCTACCCAACTTGGCATAATAACTTTCACATAAATCACCAATAGAAATTATAACATGTTGATACATAATCCATAGTTTGGGACACATCCTCAATTTATAATGCAATATGATAAGAGCATTTGAAGCACGACTTGAACATTTATCTTCATCACAAAACTTATCAGAATACTCCATTTATAATCAACATCTCTCAACTTACAAGGATATAGGGAATTCAAATTCTTAAAGAAGAGTTTAGCCAACATACCTCACCTGAGTTTCCTTACACTCTAAATGTTCCGGAATTCTTAGCAACTTCAATCTAGTTTAGAAATATAACAAATTGAACCAAATTTAGGAAGATGATCATGGTTCTAGCTCATCAAGCACAAGGTGTGCAAATGATTTCAAGGCCCTAATTACCCATTTCTAGACAAAATTTGAAATTGAGGGTTAGGGTATAGAATCTTACCTCTAGGATGAAGACCTAGTGAGTTTCCCTTCCTAATCTTCCAAAACTTGGGCAAGAATTGAAGAACAATTATTGAAGAACACCTTCTCACTCTAGGGCACTCTCTCTCACTCTAAAATATTTGATTATAGTTCAAAAATGTCCCAAAGAGTGTATTTAACGAAATAGGGTCGGGTTTTAAGAACCCAAAAATGGAGCTCCGGAACGGTTCTGCGGTTGAATATGCGACCGCATAATAGATATGCGGACCACATATCGGTTGCATAATTGCTGACAAAAATGATCAAACATCTGTCTGTGTATGCGGTCACTATGCGGTCCGCATAACTGTTATGCGGTCGCATAATGCACCGCATAATAGTTATGCAGTGACATAGTCGACCGCATAGCTGCTTCCAGAATGGCCCTCTCCTGCTCACTTCTGCGGCCATTTTGCGGCTCGTAGAGTGATTGTGCGGTCGCATAATGGAACTTAGTTTGTTTTATACCACAAACTCCCTAAACTTCAAAATATTTCGCCAGAGTTTCCTTTGTAATTAGGCCTATCCACCTGTGAGAGAGCCCCAGAAACACATCCTAACAACATATACATATTCCAATGACATAACATAATACAAAACAACACCAACTGTGGCCTCATAAGCAATATATTTCTAGAAAGGAACACCCTTAACGCCAATTGTTCAAATGATACACTATTTATAAAAAGTAAGTCTTATAATTGTTTCCTAGATCACAACTTTATAAATACATAGTCATTCAAACAAATAAGGATACTTTTTCTTCAATTATTCCTCAGCCTCCCAAGTAGCCTCTTCAACATGTTGGTTTCACTACAACACTTTCAAGGAGGCAATTTCTCTATTTCGCAATTTTCGGACTTGCCGATCAATAATAGAAACCAGAGTCACTTCGTAAGTCAATTTCTCATTTACCTAAATAGTCTCAACCGGAACAATGAGTGTCGGATCTCCAGCTACTTTCTTTAACACAGACACATGAAACACCGGGTGTACTAATGACATCTTAGGTGGTAGTTCAAGCTTGTATGCCAACTCACCGATCCTCTGAATGATTTTGTATGGTCCGACATACCTCGGACTCAATTTCCATTTCTTACCAAATTGCATTACATCCTTCATGGGGAAAACTTTCAAGAATACCCAATCATCTACTTGGAACTCCAAATCTCTACGACGAACATCCGAATAGGATTTCTGATGACTCTGAGCAGTCTCCAACCACTCCTTAATGATTTTAACTTTTTCCATAGCCTGATGCATAAATTCTGGACCTATCAAACCTGCTTCCCCAATTTCGAACCACCCAATGGGAGATATACATATCCTACCATATAAATCCTTGAACGGTGACATTTGAATGCTAGCATGATAGCTATTGTTATATGCAAATTCTATGAGTGGTAAACGATCATCCCAGCAACCTTTGAAGTCTATAACCTAGCTGAAAGGTTGTACTAAGATTCACCTGAGTACCCAAACCTTGATGAAATATCTTCCAAAAATTAGCAGTGAATTGTGCCCCACGATCAGAAATGATGGAAGCTGGGGTGCCATGCAACCTAACTATTTATTTGATATACAACTGAACATACTGTTCCACTGTGTCGGTAGACTTAACCGGCAAAACATGTGCTGATTTTGTGATCGATCCACAATCACCCAAATTGAGTCAAACTTGCGCGGACTGCGCGGTAATCCTACCACAAAGTCCATATTAATCATTTTCCACCTCCACATTGGAATTTCTATGTTTTGTGCCAACCCACCGGGCCTTTGGTATTCGGCCTTCACTTGCTGACAATTTGGACATCTTGCCACAAAATTCGCCACATTCCTCTTCATATCATTCCACCAATAGACTTCCTTAAGATCATGATACATTTTCGTAGAACCTGGGTGCACGGAATACCTAGAAGTGTGAGCTTCAGTCATAATTCTTTCCGGGAGACCATCCACATTTGGAACACAGAGTTACCCTTGGTACCTTAGTGTACCATCACCCATGCCAATAGAAAAGGTCATGGTATTATGTTTATGAATCCCCTCTTTCAACTGCACCAACAATGGATCATTGTATTGCTTCTCTTTGACTTCCATAACAAGCGATGATTCAGCCCTATTTTGCACAATTACCCCTCCTTCACTAGAGTCGGCAAGACAAACTCCCAAACTAGCCAATCGGTAAACTTCCTTGGCTAATGGCCTCTGATATGCCTCTAAGTGATTCAAACTACCCATAGATTTCCGGCTAAGAGCATCAGCCTCAACATTGGCCTTTCCGAGATGATATAGAATATCAATGTCTTAGTCCTTGAGTAACTCAAGCCATCTTCTCTGCCTCAGATTCAATTCCTTCTGCTTGAAAATATATTGCAGGCTATTATGGTCCGTGAATATATCAACATGGACCCCATATAAATAATGATGCCAAATTTCAATGCAAATACCACTGCCACAAGTTCTAAATCATGTGTTGGATAGTTCTTCTCATGATTCTTTAGTTGCTTATAAGCATAAGCTATCACCTTCCCATGTTTCATCAATACACACCCAAGCCCGATTCTTGAAGCATCACCATAGCACGAAGCATCAAGACTAAGCATTGTCTCTGCTCCTTGCATAGGGTTAAACACTGCCCTTACCATAGCACGAGGCTAAGAATTGCCTCCATTATTGCACAAGGCTAAGCATTGCCTTTCCTTGCATGAGACTAAGCATTGTCTCCACTCTTTGCATCGGGCTAGGCACTGACCTCATTTCATACAAGACTAAGCCTTGTCTCGTCTCGTTCTCGCATATGACTAAGCATTACCTATTTCCTCTATCAAATGATCCACACGTTATCCGAAGGCACCATAGTTGTGGGCACCATCCTCATAGCCCGAAGACATCATGCCATGGCCAAAGGATCTCTCGAAACTGCATATCATTATTCAAAGGAGTCATAGTCCAGAGGCACCATCGTCATGACCCAAGGACACCATTTCATGGCGAATCCCCTATCATACACTTCACAGCCCAGGACGTCACAGTATAAGGGCATCATACACATCGTCCAAAGATAACTCTCAAGGTCCGAAGGGAATTTGCATCATTTTAAATTTTTGCAATAACCCATATATATTCAAGTGCAACGTGTTTTAATTTTTGCAAATAACTGGGGAGGTAACCGTTCTACAAAAAGGAGCGATTCTCGCACCGGTTTCTATTTACAATGTTCACATCCTTTAATCACCTCAAACGTAATTGATAATCAATAATTGATTACCCTTTATTCTATAACCGTTCAATGTACAGCCGTAACATTCAATTTGCATTCATAGCCCCACCTGAAATCATCTGTTACTCACGATACTATCACATCCAAATGATCCTTTTTCAAAATACACGACCACTCTTAGAACAACTCCATCGGTTTCGTTCGCCGTTGGATCCAGAACTACACCCGACCTGTTTCCCGTAACACCAGGGATATTAGGCAACTCAAGAACTAGGGTTCGGCCCAATTTGTTCACATCACTCCTCACTCACTTCGGACAAAATTGGTCATTATTTTCTTTAGCCGACAACTCTTTCATCATTCTCGGGTAAAGAGAGGCAGTTGTTGTTGTCCAATGTTGCCCTCATATTTTTATAAATGTCATATATGCTTTTAAGATATCAGGTTTTCATCATTACTCAATTTAAAAGAGTCATATGAGAATGTTCTATAATTTTCCATAAATTGTTAAGCTTTAAAATTGATTTTCTTGCATTTAAATTATTTAAATATGTATTAATTGCACCTTTAAATTATTTTTTTGATGCCTTAATCATCCAAATTTATTATTTGTATCCATATATGTGTTTCATAATATTTTTACTTCATTTATATAACTACATCTGTATTTTTAGCTATTTACACAATATTTGTAAATAATAGCCTATATTCTATAAATAGTTGAATTTATTATATTAGACATGCCAAAATAGCATTTTATATTTTTATAATTATGAGTTATTAAGTTTTAGCATTTTATTTCATCAATAATAATTTATTATTATTATTAGACGTTTTAATAATTTGGTATTAATTAAGTTTATGTATTTTAAAATGTGGCCCAAATCAGGCAATTTATAGACCAAATTAGCGGCCCAAACACCCACACCTTAGCCCAATAATCCCCAAATCCCAATCCAAACGACCCCTGTGACTAACCCGGTTGTGACCCACTTCAAACGATCCGCCCTGCCTATTCTTTAATCCAGACCATTGATCTCTCAATATCAACGGTCCATGATAACCCTACCTTTTTAATTACATCTACCCCAAAACCTCTCCCCATTCTTCAGGGACAACCACCTTTGAACCCTCTCTAATCCCTTCTCCTCTCAAATCCTAATAGTCGCCTCCTCTATTCCCCCCCTCCCCCAATTCCAGTTATAATAGGGAATCTCTTTATGATTTTCCTTCCATATATGCTCAATCTCTCCATTATTTACATGGTTTTGGTATCACATAATACTTGCCTANATTATTTACATGGTTTTGGTATCACATAACGCTTTCCTATCTTTTGCAAGCATACGATCCAAAATCAAGCACAATCATCTCCATACCTTTGAGACTTAGATGTTATTTCATCTATATACACTCACTACCAGGTTATATGGGTTCGATTTACCAAGATCTCGACCAATATTTGATTTTCGCGAACTAGGGTTTGAAATTTCAATTTTTCTTCTTTACCAGTTCTATTACTAATTGAATGTGATATTGCTTTCCTAATTTGTGATTGATTAATTGTTTTCCATGCTACTTGTTCAATTTCTACTACTACATAACCCATCCCCAATTTCCCTTAGACGGACCTTAATCACCTTAAGAACTATTCTCTCACTCTCACTTATTCTATACTATTCTGAAATTGAGCTCTTGGCTGGCTGAAAGCCAAGGCCATGGAATTTTGTTCACCTTCCTCTAGTGCAAGTACTGCTCGGGGTCCATTTCAAGGCTCCTATGAACTCTGAAGCACTAGTTACTGGTCTTCAATAATCACAACTATTTTTGAGATTTTTGAGTTCTTCATCTTTTGTTTAGTTTGTTTAAAACTGGTTATTACCCCATACTCTCGTCATTTTATTACTTTCTAATTGTGTGTATTTATCTAGGTGTTTTATATCATGCTATTTCAAACCTGCTCTAATTATGACTTTTGCTAAGTTATACATGATGTTACTAGGCTTGCAACTAAACCATATTAATGTTCATCGAATGCTATTTGGATTTCTAGGAAGTTATGTATGTCTAGAAGTGTTTTTCTTATTGTTGAATCCCTTACACATCACCTGTTGTCCTGCTGCAACTATTCGACGACATTATATGAATACTTACCCTACTATGATTTTCCTTGACCTTATTAGCCTCAATGCTTGCCTATTGTAGATAACCAAGTTACTTGAATATTTTTCTCCATGTTTAAGCTTAATTGACTATTCGAGACTATATACATGCTTAGAACCTATGCCAAATCTTCTATGTATACCTGCTATTCCCTGAAACTAACTTGTGACCGTATGAACTCTGTGTGCTAATGTTGTTGCAATGCCAAAGGAGACTCGTTCTTTGCTTTGATGTTTTGTGCTCTCCTATTATTTGAGACTCCTAGGATGAATTTCAATCCCTGTCTTGTTTACTCTTCTTTACACGATGCCTGCTTACTTGACTTGCCTGAAGATCAACCTCTTCTCATCTTAATGCTCACTTATTGATAAACTAAGCTTCTTTGCATGTCCCATATGTTAAGCTCTACAAAATAGATTTTCCCATTAGGTTCTTATGTTGAAGTTTCCACTTTAAGTCTATATCTCACTCGTCTTGCCCATGACACTATTAGAATTCCATGTTCAAACCCCTGCTTAAGGTTCCTTATAATGGTGTTTTGACCAAGCTTTGTTCTGGAACTTTATTTAAAATAGCCTTATTGCCCTTAAACGTTGTTTCTAGAGTTACAACCACAAACCTTGATGCATAAGTGTTTATATGACCCTATCTATATGTCTTGGTTAGAGGTGTTGTTGGTCACATCTTAAGGACTGAGTGTTTTAATTTTCAGAGTTGTTCAATTAACTCTATGTGTAGTGTCTTATGTATAGCCAAGCTTAAAATCCTTTGGGTAAGAAATTATTCATTTGGGCCTAGTATGCTAGGCCTGCTTTGGAATTGGAAGAATGAAGAACAGTGTTTGCACTTGGAGTCTGGGCCTGCAGTCCACATGGAATTCTAAACCTATCTGAAGGCCCAATTATTACTGGATTATTATGTATTCATATTTGTACCTGTAATTATTCAATAGGGTCTATAATAATTTGTAAACAAATGATGCGGAGATTAGTGAAAAGGGTTGGGCTCTCCTAATTCTCGCGTAAACGGGTAGAGAACATGTCTATAGGACCCACCTACTTTGTTTGACATGCTTTATTTCTATACACACATAGAAACCATGCCTATAAAAAATCACACACACCACTTAACTTGCTTAATACTTGTACATTATTCAAAAGCATGATTCTTTGACTAAATGTTTTACCTGCTCTCACGTCTACTTCTATATGATTATTAGCTAGCATGCCTATAGGGTTATAATCATACATACCTTTAAAAACGCTCATCTAGATACCATGACTATATGGTCTTAACTAATTAATTAATCGGCTACTTCCGTTATTTTATAATACTACCACCTAGATAGAATGCCTATAGGATAAGTACGACAAAATTGAGTTCAAATACCAACCATTAGAAATCTTGTCTATAGGATATTGTTACATGCCTAGAAAGCATGTCTATAGAATCAAACGTTGGTAATGCCAAGTTTTCTAATAGCTCTCAATGCCTGTTGCGCAAACATCTTAGAAATCATGTCTATAGGTTATAAAATACATGTAATCTGCAAATTAGTTAATTTTGAACAATATCACTGCCTGTACGACTTGTAATTAGAATCGTATAAAAATCATGCCCATGGGACTTAACGACTCAAATACGTCTTAATCTTGAAATGGTCTACTGTGTATCCTGGAACTCGTTTGCTTGCGTTGTTGCTACGTGCGGGGGTTAACATGAGCCTCTCTAAGACTGCGCGATTAGTTTTATGATTTTGAACGACCTAGGTGAAGTCTATAACCACCGGAATAGAGGTCCAAATCCTCCTGGACAATAGGCATGGGATGGGTAATGCACACCTAGGACATGATTTAGAATTGAATTAGAGCTCCTTTAATTATCAACTTCAACATTGTAATTGTGTAGCAAGAGATGATAGTCTGTGCCTGCTGAATAATATGAGCAACCCCTACCTTAAGGGAGTTGCGAAGTATTATTTATGTTGCACGGGGTGAACTTTTAGGCTAAAAACCTTAGGAACCCCCTTTCTTTATATGTTGGTTACCTATACTTCGTTATTTAACATAGACCAATATAGTTGTGTCCTTGTAATCATTAAGGATTTGTACCAATTCTCATGTGTTAAGATAAGATTCTTCAACTTCTATATTTCCCTTTATTTATTTTATCACCTGCACTAATCACATAATCCACATAGTTCGAAATTCGACCGGGACCCACAGTTGTGGACCTCGAAGAGTGCCTAACCCCTTCTCTTCAAAGTAACTTGAGCCCTTACCCAATTTTTGATGACATGGACTAGTCAAACAAAGTTATTCACAAATACGTGCCCTAACGAACCTTAAAAATTGTTAGGTGGTGAATCTTCTCTTTTAATGCCTCCTTTAAAAGAGTTATCACACGTTAAAGCCCGCTTTCGCAAGAAAACGGGGCGCGACACCTATGCACCCCGGCCACACCCAAACTTTGAAGAAAGAAACCCCAAAAACTACACCCCGATTGCTGAACCCTTAGCCCAGTTGTTTGAAAGATTGAGGTGACCAGTTTGATATATCCAGTCGAAGGGAGAAGTCCCGACCAACCTTCCAAATACTCTAATGCAACCAAGCAGTTTGCCTACCATTCAGGTGTACCTAGACATGATACACAAGACTACTTCAAGCTGAAGACTGAGATTGAGTCGTTTATCAAGAATGGATCCATCCAATGTACCCCGACTCCATTGAATATGAATCATAACCCATCGCCGAACTATAGAAATCAAGGAGCTAACATGATCGCTATGTATGAAGATTATGATCTAAAAGGGACCATAGTCACAATTGGGAATGTCAAGTCTGTACGAGTTTCACCCTAAATGACTATATTGATTATTGTACAGTTGAAACCTACAATGATGGTCCTGACGTATCAATAACATTCCACGGCTTCCATAAGTAATGAGAAGAGTCGAGAATACAAGACCATTCCATGGACATATCGGTAGAAAGGAAAAGGAAATATGAAATATTCTGTAGCTGCTCACGGGATGACCATGTCAGAAAGGTGGTATTCTCTATAGAAGCTAAACCGAGGAAATCCAAGTAACATATTAAGAGGAGAAACATAAAATATGTTGAGGTGGCATAATTTTGGAGGTAGATTCCAGTTGAGGAGTACTCTATGGAAGAACAACTGAAGAAAACCCTTGCACACATATCGATCATGGATTTGCTTATGAGTTTTGAAATTCATAAAGATGCTTTGATGAAAGTGTTATGTGGAGCATGTGTGCCGAGCAACACTACTAGCGAGGCATTGACAGCAACCATTGAAAATATGGTCGAGGCAAACATGATTTCATTTAGAATACGAACTTCCCGCAGAAGGTGTAGATAATAATATAGCACTGCATATCACAGTCAAGTGCGGGGATAAGGTGGTGTCTTGAATGCTGGTAGACTGAGGATGCGGAGTGAACATTTGCCCGTTCTTTACTCTATGAGAATTGGGTATCCATTAGAGAGAGGTGGAGGAAAGACACGTCAGAGTGAGAGCTTACGATAGGTCACATAAGGACATCATTTGAGCGATCTACTTAGCCCTGGAAATTGGACTAGTTGAATTCCCAATACTCTTTCAAGTAATGGACGTATCATCTTCATATAACCTGTTGTTGGGAGGGCCCTGGATACATATGGCAGGGGCACTTCCGTCCACTCTCCATCAATGTATGATGTTCGAGTGGGATTGCCAAGAGATTATAATTCACGATTAATAAAGTTGGTCAGCTTATCTAGAACACGCAATTTCATTCATAGAAGGATTGGATAGGGTCGCCTTTCATGTGGTTGAGATCGTGTAGACCATGGAGATAGAGAAAACTTGGCAAAATCTGGGTATGCAGCCTCTATACAGATAGAAGATGGCAAAGAGAGAAATGATGAAGTACATGGACTGACCAGGGACTGGGCTAGGGGCTCGATCATATGGGATAACAGAGTCGATTGATCCAAAATGACAAAATTGTACTGTTGGTTTGGGGTATCAACCTACACGTAGAAAGCTATACACCTGTAACTTTAGGAAGAAGGCTTTTGTGCCAGAGTGTGTTCCGGGTCCAGATTAGAGCTCAGCACCAGAGGATGACATCATTGATGAAATAGGATGGCTGTTCATGAGAATGATCGAGGAATGCCATGACACCGATCATTCGAGATGTCGAGCAAGGAGAGGCCTTGCAGAATTTAACCGCCAACCCATCTCTGGTGCGCTGGGAGTATTGGTAGTGTGGAATTGTAGTAATTATGAAAAACAAATGCACGGTCAATTAAGGATTGAACTGTGCCTGCACCCTTTTGTCAATTGCCTCGAACGCTCAGACGTTCCTTTAAAGTCACTACAAATTCATCTTTTGTTTTTGTTTATACTTAGTTTTTCTTTTCAATACTCAAATCGATAAAAACTCGCGTTCTGCGATTATGATATGTAACGAAACCCTCAAGCAAAAAGATCCAGACTACAAGGAATACAAATAAAGCATGATGTCTGAAAATTTCAAAAAGGAGATCGAGCAACTAGAAAGCTAGAAGAAGCCTAACCTTGAACAAACAGAAGTAGTCAACTTGGGAAGCGAAGAAAATATGAAAGAAACTCGAATCAACATTCATTTAGAAGTAGAATAGAGAGAAGAATTGGAATAGCTCTTGTCACAATACATCGATGTGTTTGCATGTTCATATGACGACATGCCTAGATTAAGCACCGGCATTGTCTCACATCGACTGGCCACCGATCTTGCCATCACGCCATGACAATGATAGTATAATAATAATAATGACACGACATCACCCTTCGTGCTTTTACACTCAAAAATGATACGGCAATACCCTTCATGATTTTATAATCTTTCTCGCCATGACAATGATAGTATAAATAATATAAATGGCACGACATCACCCTTCGTGCTTTTACACTAAAAAATGACACAGCAACACCCTTCGTGTTTTTACACTCTTTCTCACCATATTCAATAATAATTAAATCAATAAAAATTACATGAATAATGATCAAATAATCAATAATAAACTTAAGCAGGAATATCTTAATTAAATAAGCAATTATATTCAAAATGAAATAAATTCCTCCAACATGCTTTGACTCAACCACAATGCATAAGTACTCGTCACCTCACATATATGTTGTACCCGCACATTAAATATCGTAGCAAATAGACAAATAAATCCTACTCCCTCAAGTCAAGGTTGACCACGACACTTATCGCGCTTTGCAACCAAATTCATGATTCCAATAAACCTTTGCCTCACGAATTCATGTCCGAAATTCTCAAATCTAGTCATAAACAATTCAATATACTCAATACAAATCGCAGAAATTATTTCCATATAAATTTACTAATTTTTTGGATTAAAATCCGAAATTCATCTCAAAAATCAACAGTGGAGCCCACATCTCGAATCTCGAAAAACTTTCAAAATCCTAACACCCCTTCCGAGACGAGTCCATCCATATAAAAATTATCAAATTCTAATGTCAAATGGACCTTCAAATCTTACATTTTTCTGTTGTTTGGAATGTTTTACAAATATTCCAATTTCTTCCATCTGAATCCAAAATAAATGATGAATATAGACATGGACTTATGAAATATAATCTCCTTTGGTTATAAAACAATTGCCCAATTCAAAATCGTGAAAACTCCCGTTGAAATCGCCTAAATCCGAGACTCAAAACTAATAAATGAGTAAAAATGGTTAACTTCCGATTTTATGGGTTCTGTCCAGGCGTTTTCGGATCTGCGGACACTTGACCGCATCTGCAGTTCCCCTTTTGTGGAAATTAGGGGTCACTTCTGTGGGCTGGCTCGAATTTGCAAACAAGAGTCTGCTTCTGTGCAAGGCTGCCCCTCCCCCCTTTTCCCGCTTCTGTGATGTGTGGGCCGCTTCTGTGGTCGTGCTTCTGTGACACCCCGTCCTCTTCTATGGACCGTCCGCTTTTGCGAGGCATGGCTCTCTTCTGCGAGCTCGCATCTGCAATCTAAAATTACATCAAATAACGCTAAAACCATGAATCATACCCCAATTCAAGCTTAAGGAACATAAGAATTTTTACTTCTATATTCGATGCTGAACCCTTTCAAATCAAATCTAATTGACCTCAAATTGTGTACACAAGTCATAAATGACATAACAGACCTATTCAAATTTCCAGAATCAGATTCCGACCCAGATATCAAAAAGTCAAATACGTGGTCAAACTTTGGAAATCTTTAGCCTTTAAATTTCTTGTTTCCGTTAAATAGCGATAATTTGAGCTAGGGACCTGCGAATTTGATTCTGGGCATACACCCATGTCCAAAATAACGATACGGACCTACCGGAGCTATCAAAGAACTGATCCGACTCTGTTTGCTCAAAATGTTGACCAAAGTCAACACAATTGAGTTTTAAAGCTTTATTTCACATTTTAATTAATTTTTCATATAACAACTTTCCGAAAACTTATTCGGACAACGCACGTAAGTCGAGGAGTGATGAATAGTACTTTTCGAGGTCTTATAACACAGAAATGAATGTTTAAAGTAAAGATGACATTTTGGGTCATCACATTCTCCACCTCTAAAACAAATGTTCGTCCTCGAACGGAATTAGAAATAGTACCTGGGCAGGTAAAAAGGTGTGGATACCTACTCCACATGTCCGACTCAGACTCCCATGTAGATTTTGTCACCGGCTGACCTCTCCATTGCACTCGAACTGATGGATAATTCTTAGACCTCAACTGTCGGACCTGCCGGTCTAGAATAGCTATCGGCGCCTCCTCAAAAGTCAAATCCTTGTCCAATTGGACACATGGGATGGGTCACCATCATATTTCCGGAGCATAGACACATGAAACACCGGATGAACCGCTGATAAACTAGGTGGTAATGCAAGCTTGTAGGCTTTTTTGCCCACCCTTTTAGGAATTTTGAAGGGTCCTATATACCTAGGGCTCAACTTGCCCTTCTTCATGAACCTCATTACACCTTTTATAGGTGAAACCCATAGCAATACTCTTTCTATAACCATGAATGCAATATCATGAACTTTACGGTCGTCATAACTCTTTTGCCCAGACTGAGCTGTGTGAAGTGGATCCTGAATAATTTTGACCTTATCCAAGGCATCATGTACCAAATCGGTACCCAACAACCGAGCCTCTCCCGGCTCAAACCAGCCAACTGGCGAACGACACTGTCTTCCATCTAATGCCTCATATGGAGCCAACTGAATGCTCGACTAGTAGCAATTATTATAGGTAAACTCCGCAAGTGGCAATAAATGATCCCAAGAACCTCCAAAGTCTGTAACACAAGCGCAAAGCATATCTTCCAATATTTGAATAGTGCACTCTCACTCTCCGTCTGTCTATTAATGAAATGTTGTACTCAACTCAACCTGCGTGCCTAACTCATGTTGTACACCCTCCAAAAGTGTGAAGTGAACTGCGTACCTCGATCAGAAATGAGAGACACGGGCACACCGTGAAGGCAGAGAATCTCGCGGATGTAAATCTCCGCTAACCACTCTGAATAATAGGTAACTGCTACTAGAATGAAATGTACTGACTTGGTCAACATGTCCACAATGACCCATACTGCGTTGAACATTCTCTGAGTCCGTGGAAGCCCAACAACAAAATCCATAGTGATACACTCCCACTGCCACTCAAGAATTCCTAACTTCTGATGTAAACCACCCGGCCTCTGATGCTAGTACTTGACTTGCTGACAATTTAGACACCGAGCTACGTATGCAACAATATCCTTCTTCATTCTCCTACATCAATAATGTTTCCGCAAATCTAGATACATTTTTGTGGCACCCGGATTAATAGAATACCTAGAACTGTGTGCCTCCTCAAGAATTAATTCATGAAGCCCATCCACATTAGGCACACAAATACGACCCTCTATCTGTAGAACTACATCTTCCCCCACAACAACCTGTTTGGCACCACCGTGTCGTACCATGTCCATAAGGACAAGCAAATGAGGATCAGTACATACCTCACATGAGACATCGTAAAGGTAATGCCTCTAAATCTTCAGTGCATGGACAATGTTGCTAATTATAAGTCATGGACGAGATAATTCTTCTCGTGAACATTCAACTGCCGTGACGCATATGCAATCACCCTTCCATCTTGCATCAATACTGTACCAAGCCCAACACGAGATGTATCCCAATACACCGTATAAAATCCTGAACTTGTGGGTAATACCAACACCGGTGCTGTAGTAAAAGTGGTCTTGAGCTTCTGAAAGCTCAACTCACACTCATCTGACCATCTGAATGGGGCACCCTTCTGGGTCTATTTGGTCAGTGGGGATGCTATGGATGAAAACTCCTCCACAAACCGGTGATAATAACCTGCCAAACCGAGGAAACTCCGGATCTCTGTAGCTGAAGTAGGTCTAGGCCAATTTTGAACTTCCTCAATCTTCTTAGGATCCACTTTTATGCCTTCTGCCGATATAACATGACCCAAAAAGGCAACTGAGTCTAACCAAAATTCGTATTTTGAAAATTTGACATATAACTGATTATTCTTCAAAGTCTAAAGCAAAATGCGAAAATCTTGCTCATGCTCCTCTCGACTACTGGAATAAATCAAGATATCATCAATGAATACAACCACAAAAGAATCCAAATATGGTTTGAACATCTGGTACATCAAATCCATAAATGTTGCTGGGGAATGTGTCAGCCCAAATGACATCACTAGGAATTCGTAATGTCTATATTGAGTCCGAAAAGATGTCTTAGGGACAATGGATGCCCTAATCTTTAACTGATGGTAACCATACCTCGAATCAATCTTTGAAAACACCCTGGCACCCAGAAGCTGAACGAATAAGTCATCAATTATTGGCAACAAATATTTGTTTTTGATAGTGGCCTTGTTTAATTGCCGATAATCTATACACATATGCATAGAGCCATCTTTCTTCTTTACAAATACTATTGGTGCACCCGAGGGCGAGACACTGGGTCTAATGAATCCCTGATCAAGCAAGTCTTGTAGCTGCTCTTTCAATTCTTTCAACTCCAGCGGGGCCATACGGTTTGGTGGGATAGAAATGGGCTTAGTGCTTGGAGCTAAATCAATATAGAAGTCAATATCTCTATCGGGTTGCATTCCTGGCAGATCTGCAGGAAATACATGAATATAAACCAAATAAGCTAGACACCCCTTCTCAACCATACGTTGAGCTTTAACATAAAATATAAACTTTCTAGTATAATGGCCAAGAGTCCCTTTCCACTCTAGTCGAGGTAACCCCGGCATGGCTAAGGTCACTATTTTTGCGTGACAATCTAATATAGCATGATAAGGTGTCAACCAATCCATACCCAAGATGACATCAAAATCTACCATGTCAAGTAGTAGATGATCCATGCTAGTCTTATGACTCTCAATACTAACCACACACAAACAATAGATGTGATCTACCACAATAGAATCTCCCACCGGTGTGGACACATATAGAAGCACTCAGAGAATCATGAGGTACAACCATATATGAAGCTAAATTGGAGGACACATAGGAATAAGTAGATCCTGGATTAAATAGAACAAAAGCATCTTTATCGCAAACTAAAACCATACCTGCGATCACTGCATCAGATGACTCGGCCTCAAGCCTAGCTGGAAAAGCATAAAATCGCAGCTGGGCTCCACCACTCTACACCGCATCCTTGAGACGGCCTCTAACTGGCTGGCCTCCACCTCTAACAACCTGACCTCAACCTCTAGTTGTCGGACTCCTACCCCTAGCTGGCCGGGCGACTGGTGGAACAACTAGTGTTGGAATCATAGCACGAGAACCCTGCTGCGGTGAACTGCCTGATGCCCGAGGACAAAATCTAGCAATGTGTCTCGAGTCACCACAACTATAACAGGTCTTTGGCTATTGTGATTGCTGACCCTGGAACTGGCCATGTCAAACTGGATAACCACTTTGATGACTCCAGATCAGAGGTACATTAATAGGAGCTGGTGGTGCACCGTAAGCTAGCTGGTAGGAATGAGACACGTAAGGGTCGTGACCACCTGAAGTACTGTGGGATGCCTGGAGTGCTGAATGAAATGGCCAAGGTGGATTGCCTCTACCAAAATTACCCCTACCTCTCTACGAGGCACCACTGAACCCACTGAACAGACGGGGCCTCTTATCAGATCCCTGCCCCCTCTCATGTGCAAAAACTGTCTCGATCCTTCTCGCAACATTAGAAGCTGCCTAAAAGGAAATAGCATTTCAGGTCTCCTTGGCCATCTGAAGCCTGATAGGGTGAGTGAGTCCCTCAATAAACCTCCTTACTCCCTCTTCCTCAATATGTAGTAAAAGGAGAGCATGACAGGCTAAATCCACAAAACAGGTCTCGTACTGAGTAACAGTCATACTACCCTACTGTAGACGCTCAAATTGCCTGGGTAATCCTCTCTCAATGTGATAGGGAGGAACATCTATAATACTAGCCGTGAGAACTGCTCCTAGGTAAATATAGGTGATGCAACAGGTCTGGTCAATGTATAATCTCTCCACCACTTCTTGGCGGAACCCTTCATCTGAAATATAGCAAAATCGACCCCATTGGTCTCAACTATACCCATGTTCCGTAATACTTCATGGCAGTGGTCTAGATAATCATGTGGGTCCTTGGAAGGTGTACTACTGAAGTGAACAGGAAAGAGCTTAGTAAACTTATCCAGTCTCAATAAGGCCTTAGAAGACATGGCAAGCCTATCACCGGCCTGTATCGGAACAACTGGCTGAACTACCCCAACTGGCGTGGCAGCTGGAGCATGATACTAAGGAGCCATATTCTCCAGAGCGGGAGTAGTGGGGGTTTGTGCTCCTCACCCATCTTATGAGATGGTTGGTGCCACTGGAAATGTACCATTCTGGGCCACACCCTCCATAAGGCTCACCAAACGGAGTAGAGCATCCTGAAGTACTGGAGTAGATATGAATCCTTTCGGGACCTGGACTGGTATAACAGGTATGGTCTGAGCTGGAACCTCTGCTTCCAAATACACCTATGGTTCTACAACAGGTGATGTTGCTCGAGCTCTAGAATGAGCTCTACCTCTGCCTCTACATCGACCTCTAGCGAGACCAGGGCCTCGACCTCTACCCCTCGTCATAGTTGCCACCGGGGGCTATGGCCCTTGTCTGTCAGTAGATGTATTACGCGTTCTCTCCATCTGTGAGAGAATAAGAATAGAATTTTTCAACCATCAATGATAGAATAAAATTTCACAACAGAATTAGAAGGAAGTGATATTGTTCCTAAACTTTACAGCCTCCGAGACATAAGTACAGACGTCTCCGTACCGATCCTTCAGACTCTACTAAGCTTGCTCGTGACTCGTGAGACCTAAGTAACCTAGTGCTCTGATACCAACTTGTCACGACCCGAAATTTCCACCTTCAGGACTGTGATGGCGCCTAACATTTCACTTGCTAGGCAAGCCAACGTTAAAATAATCTTAACCATTTTTAAGCAAATTAAATTAAACAAAAGTCAATTACTAAAATAAAGTGCGAAAGACCATAACTACCGAATCATCACAATACATCCCCGAATCTGGTGTCACAAGTGCATGAGCTACTAGAATGATACAAATAAAGGTCTGAATAAAATTCAAGCTGTTTGAAAAATAATATACAACTAAGATAAGAGAGAAGGGGACTTCAGAACTGCGAACAATGTGCAGTTATACCTCAAGTCTCCTCTGAGTAGTTGAATCTGAGCACGTCTATGGTACACCGCTGAGACCAACTCCAAAATCTGCACAAGAAGTGCAGAGTGTAGTATGAGTACAACCGACCCCATGCACTCCGTAAGTGTTGAGCCTAACCTCGACGAAGTAGTGAGGAGGCTATGACAAGACACGTACATAAACAACCTGTTCAAGTATATACTAATACGAAGCAACAATAATACAATAAATAACAATTTATAAATTGGGAGGGGACATGCGAAGGGGGATGATATAATAATTCCAGCAGGAGAAGTATCACTTAGCAGCCAATTAATTCATCAACAATAAAATGAGCAACTAATAATATGCAAAATGGCACGGCACCACCCTTCGTGCTTTTACTCTCATTCTTCCCATAAACGGATAAATAAATAATAATAATTGGCACGGCATCACCCATTGAGCTTTAAATCTATTTTTGCATGGCATCACCCTTCGTTCTTTTACACTCTCTGAAAATGGCACGGCATCACCCTTCGTGCTTTTACACTCTATCTCACCATATTCAACAATAATTAAATCAATACAAATTTCATGAATAATGATCAAATAATCAATAATAAACTATAGCAAGAATATTTTAATTAAATAAGCAATTATATTCAAAATGAAATAAATTCCTCCAGCATGCTTTGACTCATCCACAACGCATAAGTACTCGTCACCTCACATATACGTTGTACCCACACATTAAATCATGTAGCAAATAGACAAATAAATCTTACTCCCTAAAGTCAAAGTTAACCACAACACTTATCTGTCTTTGCAACCAAATTCAAGATTCCAATACACCTTGGCCTCGCGAATTCATGTCCGAAATCCTCAAATATAGTCATAAACAATTTAATATACTCAATACAAATCGTAGCAATTAATTCCATATGATTTTACTAATTTTTCGGATTTAAATCCAAAATTCATCTCAAAAGTAAACAATGGCGCCCACATCTCGAATCTCAGAAAAACTTACTAAATCCGAACACCCCTTCTGAGATGAGCCCAACCATACAAAATTATCAAATTCTGAGGTAAAATGGACCTTCAAATCTTAAATTTTTTGTTTTTTTGAAAGTTTTACAAAAATTCCAATTTATTCCAACTAAATCCGAAATAAATGATGAATATAGACATGGATTTATGAAATATAATAACCTTTGGTTATAGAACACTTACCCAATTCAAAGTCATGCAAAATCCCTTTGAAATCGCCTAAATCCGAGACTCAAAACTCAAAAATGAGTAAAAATGGTTAACTTCCGATTTTATGGGTTTTGTCCAGGCTTTTTCGCATCTACGGACACTTTACCGCATCTGCAGTTTCACTTTTGTGTAAATTGGGGTCGCTTCTGTGGGATGGCTCGCTTCTACGGACTCGTTTATGTGAAGAAGCGTCTGCTTCTGTGCAAGGCTGCCCCTTCCCCCTTTTCCCGCTTCTGTGATGTGTGGGTCTCTTCTACGGTCGCGCTTGTGCGGACCGTCTGCTTCTGCGAGGCATGGCTCGCTTCTTCGAGCTCGCATTTGCCGTCTAAAATCCGCTGGTGCGATTACACCAGAAGGCCAAAATATCAGATTTTCCTTAACTCCAAATTTTGATTTGTTAACCATCCGGAATCCACCCGAGGTCCCCGGGACCTCAACCAAATACACCAACAAGTCCTAAAACATCATACGAACNCCCCCAGGACCTCAACCAAATACACCAACAAGTCCTACAACATCATACGAACTTAGTCGAGACCTCAAATCACATCAAACAACGCTAAAACCACTAATCATACTCCAACTCAAGCATAAGGAACTTAAGAATTTTCAACTTCTACATTCGATGCTGAAACCTATTAAATCAAATCCGAGTGACCTCATATGTTGCACACAACTCATAAATGACATAACAGATCTATTCAAATTTCTAGAATCAGATTTCGACCACGATATTAAAAAGTCAAATCCATGGTCAAACTTTGGAAATCTTTAGCCTTTAAATTTCTAGTGTTCTGTTAAATCGCGATAATGTGAGGTAGGGACCTCTGAATTCCATTCTGGGCATACACTCAAGTCCCAAATCATGATACGGACCTACCGGAGTTGTCAAAACACTGATCCGACTCTGTTTTCTCAAAATATTTACCAAAGACAACTCAGTTGAGTTTTAAAGCTCTAATTCACATTTGAATTAACTTTTCATATAAAAAATTTTTGGAAAATTATTCAGACTATGCACGCAAGTCGAGGAGTGCTGAATAGTGATTTTTGAGGTCTTATAACACATAAATGAATGTTTAAATTAAATATGACATTTTGAGTAATCACACTTCCCTTCAATGAAAATTAATTAAAACATTATAGTTTCCTTTCAAGTGCTTGACCTGAAACATGTATGGATAAAACCATTTAGCACATCCGAGAATTTGCAGATTCGGAATGACCTTTGGATTCAACTGGATCATCCTCGGGAAAGCCTTCATAACCTTCTGTATATGCAATTGTGAGTGAATTAGAAGAAAATCGAACTTTTTAATCCCATTTTGAACTGCAAGGATCTCCTTGAACGTGGAATGATAGTGTTGTTCAGCATCCTTGAATCTTCCACTAGCGTAACCATATATTTTACTCTGAACATTTTCTTCCTCATATAAAATTACGCTCCAATAATCATTACTGGCATCTGTCTGCAATATTTTATTTCCATATGAGGAAATGTGCAAAGATTCTGACACTTTGAGACATCTCTTTTATTTTTTCTCACTGCATCCTTTCGATCCTTGCCCCATGGCTGAGCATTTTGCTTTAATATTTTTATGAGAGGAGAAATATATATATAAAAATAGGAATAAAATCTCTCACTTAATTTATTATTCCCAAATAATGTTGTATTTCGGGCAACTTGAGATGTTCGTTAGAAATATAAGGACCTGAGGTGTGTTCTCCATTGGAATAATTCATGCCCAAAAAATCAATCTCTTTTTTTGCAAAAATCATTTTTTTAGCTGAGAGGATGATGCCATTTTTTCGCATTAAAGAAGAAAAATGATTGAGCAAATTTATATGCTCCTATCAAGTATCTCTGAATAGTAAAATATCATCAATATAAAGAAATGCTATGTGAAGGATGGACTGAGATATTTTCATCACGGACTTTTGAAACAAAGTTGGATAAGTTTTTAAACTAAAAGGCATGACTTTCCACTGAAAATGGTGATTGGGAATAGAAAAACCAAATTTTCCCTATCATCCGGGTGGATTCCCAATTACCAGAAGCCTTATTTGAGATCAAACTTAGAATAATATTTTTTTTTAGACAAGTTTGGACAAAAGGGTGAGCTTATTAGGGAGGGAAAACTTGTCATCCAAAAGAAAATGATTGAGTGGTTGGTAATTAATTTCCAATCTCAATTTACCTCTTGTTTGCTCGACTTTTTATTAACATAAAATGCTTAGCACGCCCATTGTGAATTTGATGGCGGAATGAGATCAAAATCCTCTAGCTCCCGATGATCCTTTTTTGCAAGCTGAAGGTGGTTTGTATTCATACCAAAGTGATTTGCCAGTGTAGGATTGATATTATAATTTTTCTTTAAAGGTAGCTTAATGAAGAACTCTTCATTTTTCCATAATGATTGTCACATTCTATTAAGAATTCAATGTGAGATTATACACAGGAGTGTTCTGTGATTTGTGCTTCTATTTCCCTAACTTGATCTTCTTTTGTGAGTTGGATCGATCTCAGGACTACACGATACGGCTTGAATTGCTTTTTGAATGGTATCACATTAGCTTTGATATGGTGTTTGTCGTGCAAAACCTTGTAAATATCAAAACCAATAATCAAATCCATACAGTTCCGGTCAAAATTCCATTTCATTTTGTGTTGAAATTCTTGAAGTACGGCACCCAATACTCATATTGTAAGACCAGATGATTAATGAGTGAGCAGGCTGCTTCTGAGTCAAAGAAAGCTTTGGCATGTTTCTGTTTGTCCCACATGGATGCATAGACTTTGATTTCTGCTTTCGGGATCACCGTGATGCTTTGGATCTCTTCTTTCACCTTTGGCTTTGGGTTTTAAATTTGGTAATAATCATTTCCATATTCTTCATAAACATCCAAGTAAAATAGCGCCTCTCCTGTGGGCTTATCTTCAAGTGAGAAAACTAATTCAAGATTGACATCTTCACTGAAATGAATGCATCTGTAATCTATAATTTCATAGAGAAGTTTAATACACTGCTTGGACTGCAAGTAGTTCCGCGCAAAATGTCATATTTTATTTTAAATAAAATATTCTCTATTTCTCCTTGCATTGTCTGGCCTTCTCCCTCTGAAGTATTTAGTATTTGAACCTGTCGCTTGAGAATGTTGGCAACCTGAATCTTTTGAACTTCTTCCTTGGTGACTTGCACGAGCAATCTTTCATTCTGGTGATTAAATATGACATGCGGCAAGATCTATCAAGTGTTGGATCATTCTTCATTATCTATTTTGTTGTGGAGGAATCATATCTCCTTTCTCGAATGGGCTCATCAGTCCTCCCATTTTGATCATCGTCAATTTCAAAGACCTCTGACTCCTTGGGCTGATTCATGAAAATGGGAAGTTCGTCTTTTGAAGAAACTTGTGAGGAGTTAGTACTTACCTCGGAACTATCCTCTATTAGAACTTGTTGGATCGAATCATCTGTAAGCCTCTTTGTTTTCTTGGCATCGAACCCTTGAGATGTTACCTCTTCTAAATCTCTCTATGGTTAGGCAACATAGGGGCTTGGGTTTTGGAGGGTAGTGATCTTGAGGTTTTCATAGTTAGAATGTTTTAGGTTTCTGCTACATCTCTATTCTTTTTCGGGTGTCTCTAGGATGCACGTGTAATTTTTTCCAAACTAACTTTGCGATGTCAAATTCGGGTTCTTTAATAGTTAGAGAAAATTTATTATGAGCAGCTATATGGATTTTTCTTTGGGGAGAGGAAAAGATAGAAAAAGGATAACCTAGCTGATGATGGGGATAACTTTGGGCTGAGAATGTACTTATGGGAGGAAGAGAAGTGACCTGAGGACATATGGGTTTTATGGGCACAAGGAGATCACTTTTCAAGAGGTGTAGTTGTTTAGAGATACAATCACTTTAGAGACACCATCACTTTCTGGAATAAATGGAAAAGAGAGGTACCCGGCGGCCAATTATCGTACTACAATCTTACTAACCTGTGGCCCAAGGCTTTGATGAGTCCTATATGCTGGGAAGACTTTCCTACAACTTGTTCGAACTGTTTTTCATTTTTCACATTGCTAAGCATTTTATTCGGAGTGTGTAAAATATTTTTAACAGTGCTATCAATGTTGTACAAGATTCTATTTTATGAAATAGAATTTTCAGACTGACAATTGATTGTTGCTTCAATGTCACTAGATGGTGGTTTTTCTCCTTAGCCCAAAAAAACATTCTTTTTGGGGATTTTGGGGGCATGATCTGCACCATATTTTACTGAAATATTCAAGAGGTGCAAAATCATGGGTATATCCACCGCTAACAGGGCTATACATTAGTATTTCAGGATTTTTGGAAAAAGCGGCTACCTCGTCATCTTCCCAACTAAGGTGATTGGCCTGGCATTTTCTATGGAAATGTTGGCCATTCCCGAGGTTTATAGCTAAAAAGGTATTTATACTTACCTGGGAGCTAAGCAAGCCAAATGATGGGTCGCCTTTTTCATACCTTTCTCGAAGGCATTGTGCAGATGATTTGCAGTTTTTCTTTCTAGCCTTCTTGTTTTTCTTTATGGGCACCCGATGGTTTTCTGCTAGCTCCTCAAGGCATTCTTGGCAGGAACATTCAATTTCCCATGGGCAAACCTGCGAAAGGAACCTTGAACCACTACGCATTTCTACCTTCGACGTCAAAGCGCATAGTCCATTCCATGGTCGGACATGCTTCCATCTATTCATTCAAGGAAATACTCTGGATTATATCCACATGGAGAGTGGTACATGGGATGCATCATATGGAAAGAAAAGTTAGCCTAGATTGGCTTTTTAAGGTGAGAGTGGTCGAAAGCTATTACATGTGTTTGTTTATCCCACTTGGATGTATAAACTTTGATTTCTACTTGTGGGATCACCGTGATGCTGTGGATCTCTTCTTTAACCTTTGGCTTTGGTTCTGAAATTTGGTAGTGATCATCACGATATTCTTCATAAACATCCAGGGAAAATAGAGTCTGTTCTGTGGGCTCATCTTCAAGTGAGAAAAAAGATTCATGATCGTCATCTTCGCTGAAATGAAAGCCTGTGTAGTCTGTAATTTCAGAGAGAAGGCAATTCCTCGCAAAATGTCATATTTTATTAAAAATAAAACATGCTCTATTTCCTCTTGCATTACCCTGCCTTCCCCTTCTAAAGTATTTTTTTGCCTTCTGAACATGGACCTATCGCTTGAGAATTTTGGAAACCTGAATCTTTGGAACTTCTTTCTTGGCGGCTCGCATTAGAAATCATTCTTTCATATGATCAAGTGCGACCTGGGCAAGCTCTATCAATTGTTGGATCATTGTTCATTGTCTGTTTTAGAATAGATCATTTTGCACATATATTATCAAGAGCATAAAAATGGCTTGCCTAATGTAACTAATTTTCGGAGCAGTTATTGACTGGTATCTATCTTCTATGAAGTCATGGTTCGACCAGCCAACATCTTTGGTAGGGATGATACAAATTCTTATTTTAGATTGACATCCCCACCCAGCCCAAAAATGGTTTTTTCCATTTGTTTCTAGAAATGTTTGTCAATGATATCTCTTTCCAAAGGCAAACACTTCATTTAANTGAAATTTGGTAGTGATCATCATGATATTCTTCATAAACATCCAGGGAAAATAGAGTCTCTTTAGTGGGCTCATCTTCAAGTGAGAAAACAGATTCATGATTGTTATCTTCGCTGAAATGAAAGCTTGTGTAGTCTGTAATTTCAGAGAGAAGTCTAATACACTACTTCGATTGTAGGCAATTCCTCGTAAAATGTCATATTTTATTAAAAATAAAACATGCTCTATTTCCTCTTGCATTACCCCGCCTTCCCCTTCTAAAGTATTTTATTTCCTTTTGAACTTGGACCCGTCGCTTGAGAATTTTGGAAACCTGAATATTTGGAACTTCTTTCTTGGTGGCTCGCATTAGAAATCATTCTTTCATATGATCAATTCTGACCTGGGCAAGCTCTATCAATTGTTGGATCATTCTTCATTGTCTATTTTAGAATACNCCAGCTATATTGCTTTTTCTTTGGGGAAAGAAAAAGCTAGAGAAAGGATAATCAAGCCAAGGAGGGGAATATTTTNCATCCTTTTGCACATATATCATCAAGAGCATAAATAATTGCTTGGCTAATGTAACTAATTTTCGGAGCAGTTATTGACTGGTATCTATCTTCTATGAAGTCATGGTTTGACCAGCCAACATCTTTGGTAGGGATGATACAAATTCTTATTNACCAGCGGTCAAATATTGTACAACAAGCTTGCGAACTTGTGCTCCAAGGCTTTGATGGGTCCTGCATTCTGAGAAGACTTCTCTACAACCTGTTCTACCGTCTTCTCANAGTTGTCTTCGATATTTTGCATGTCTTTAACTAGCATTGCCGCAGAAAACTTAATGCAAGATTCTGATTTTAAAAGTAAAATTTTGGGAAGTAAGGAAAGCATTATTGTCCTGCAACCCAAGGGAATTCCACCAGTCTCGAAGAATACCTTAGTGGTGAAAGGTGAATTATGATAGAATTATGTAATTTTCTCGCTCTACAAACTCTTGGTCACCATCCAAGTGTAAAAATCTTGGATTGTTTGGGGCAATCTTGAGACTTTTATATCATCCAGGGTAATGGTATGGAAATCAGTACCTACCTATTTGGATGTTGCCGAATCATATCTCTTTTCTGGAATTGACTCATATGTTATCCCATAATAATCATCTTCAACTTCGGAGACCTCTGGCTCCATGGGTTAATTCATGAAAATGGGAGGAAGTTCTTCTTCTGAAGAATATTGGGAGGAAATAGTACTTACCTCGGAACTATCCTCTGTTGGAACTTCTTGGATAGAAACATAAGTAGGCTGCTCTGTTTGTTCGGTATCAGACCCTTGAGATGTTACCACCTCTAAATCACTCTATGGTTCAGCAACATAGAGGCTTGGTATTTGGAGGGTAGAGATCACGAGGTTCTCATAGTTGGCATTTTTTGAGCTTTCTCCTACCTCCCTCTTTTTTTCACGTGTCTCTAGGCTGCAAGTGCATCATTACTTTCCCAAACTAATTTTTCAATGTCAAATTTGGGTTCTTTAATAGTTTGAGCAAATGGGTTATTACCAGCTATGTGGCTTTTTCTTTGGGGAAAGAAAAAGCTAGAGAAAGGATAATCAAGCCAAGGAGGGGAATATTTTTGGGGTGAGAATGTACTTATGGGAGGAAGAGAAGTGACTTGAGGACTTCAGGGTATCTTGGGCACAAAGTGATCACTTTTCAAGTGGTGTATTTGTTCTCTTAAAGACAACATCTATTTCTGCTGCTGCTGGAAGAAATGGAAAAGAGAAGTAACCAGCGGTCAAATATTGTACAACAAGCTTGCGAACTTGTGCTCCAAGGCTTTGATGGGTCCTGCATTCTGAGAAGACTTCTCTACAACCTGTTCTACCGTCTTCTCAATATGTATGTACACAAGCTGTGGCCGCGGGCCCAAGTATACATATAAATAATTGTGGACTCAGGCCCAAAGATGCATAAAGCATAAACAACAGCCTCAGGCCCACAGATTCATAAAGCGTAAATTGCAGCCTCAGGCTCAAATACAGGTTTTCAACATTCAGGGTTTTAAAATTAGGAACTGACAATCATACTGCAATACATGATAGTGAAATACTGAATCATATTGAGTTACAGGATACTGGAATGTCTAATAGAATTGGACTGAGACATGTATTCATAATAAATTGATATGTCATAATTAAGGCTCATGGGATATTGAATGAATTATGAAACTATGTTATCTAGAGAATAAAAGTTCTACTACTATTCATGGAATTGAAGTATAATTACTTTATGATGCAATTCATAATAGTCATAAATAATGAGACGAAGGGAGATTCATAAACATTCACAAACATAGAGACTTTGCCTCACGTACCTTTACTTTGGCCTTTTAAGTGTATCACAATGTTCGTTGCCACTTTCAACAATACACTATGGCAATATATATCAAGAGGAACCAATATTAGCAATAATGGTCATGTTTTAGTCACTTAGATATTTTATCAAACACTTGATGGGCATAAAGGATCAAAGCCTTTATTAATTGTGTTTCTACACCCAACAACCCACCCTCTTGCGCCTAGATAATTCTAAAATCTCCAATTGTCATAATCAATATCATTCTTAATCACCCATAAGATAAACAACACGCTTAATCAATAATCAAAAATNTAGAAATGTTTGTCAATGATATCTCTTTCCAAAGGCAAACACTTCATTTAAAAAAGTTGTCTTCGATATTTTGCATGTCTTTAACTAGCATTGCCGCAGAAAACTTAATGCAAGATTCTGATTTTAAAAGTAAAATTTTGGGAAGTAAGGAAAGCATTATTGTCCTGCAACCCAAGGGAATTCCACCAGTCTCGAAGAATACCTTAGTGGTGAAAGGTGAATTATGATAGAATTATGTAATTTTCTCGCTCTACAAACTCTTGGTCACCATCCAAGTGTAAAAATCTTGGATTGTTTGGGGCAATCTTGAGACTTTTATATCATCCAGGGTAATGGTATGGAAATCAGTACCTACCTATTTGGATGTTGCCGAATCATATCTCTTTTCTGGAATTGACTCATATGTTATCCCATAATAATCATCTTCAACTTCGGAGACCTCTGGCTCCATGGGTTAATTCATGAAAATGGGAGGAAGTTCTTCTTCTGAAGAATATTGGGAGGAAATAGTACTTACCTCGGAACTATCCTCTGTTGGAACTTCTTGGATAGAAACATAAGTAGGCTGCTCTGTTTGTTCGGTATCAGACCCTTGAGATGTTACCACCTCTAAATCACTCTATGGTTCAGCAACATAGAGGCTTGGTATTTGGAGGGTAGAGATCACGAGGTTCTCATAGTTGGCATTTTTTGAGCTTTCTCCTACCTCCCTCTTTTTTTCACGTGTCTCTAGGCTGCAAGTGCATCATTACTTTCCCAAACTAATTTTTCAATGTCAAATTTGGGTTCTTTAATAGTTTGAGCAAATGGGTTATGACCAGCTATATTGCTTTTTCTTTGGGGAAAGAAAAAGCTAGAGAAAGGATAATCAAGCCAAGGAGGGGAATATTTTTGGGGTGAGAATGTACTTATGGGAGGAAGAGAAGTGACTTGAGGACTTCAGGGTATCTTGGGCACAAAGTGATCACTTTTCAAGTGGTGTATTTGTTCTCTTAAAGACAACATCTATTTCTGCTGCTGCTGGAAGAAATGGAAAAGAGAAGTAACCAGCGGTCAAATATTGTACAACAAGCTTGCGAACTTGTGCTCCAAGGCTTTGATGGGTCCTGCATTCTGAGAAGACTTCTCTACAACCTGTTCTACCGTCTTCTCAATATGTATGTACACAAGCTGTGGCCGCGGGCCCAAGTATACATATAAATAATTGTGGACTCAGGCCCAAAGATGCATAAAGCATAAACAACAGCCTCAGGCCCACAGATTCATAAAGCGTAAATTGCAGCCTCAGGCTCAAATACAGGTTTTCAACATTCAGGGTTTTAAAATTAGGAACTGACAATCATACTGCAATACATGATAGTGAAATACTGAATCATAT
>AWOL01S0030688.1:0-12379 GCA_000715115.1 Nicotiana otophora
AAGTCATATAACTTTGTTTTCTCACACAAAAATAATATATAAAACTTTTACTAACTCGCACAAAAATCATAGTGACCGAAAAATATAACTTTTCAGTATTATTTTCTTATTCCATGATTTTTATTTTCTATCTAATAAATAATAATTCAATTAAAATAGGAATGACCCAATCCGACCCGACCCATCCAACCTAATACCCATATATATAAATTAGAACAGTATTAAAAGTGAATCCTTCAAAATACGATACTTTTATCTTTTATTTTTCTTTTCAAGATTTACATTCAAATTTATAGTATTTTTATTTCAAGTGCTCTCTAATTATACCTTTTATTTTTTGGTCAGAATCTCATGCATTTCAAATTAAGTTTTTTGTGAGGGAAGGATTCATTATTATTATTATTTTAATATATGTATATGGGTATTGGGTTGGGTTGGTTGGGTCATTGCTATTTTAAGAAGAAAAAAATACAAAAATGACCGGTCGGCCGAAATTAATTATATTCGCTAGACAAAAAATATATAGAATATGTATATTATAAGTATATAATATACATATATATATATATATATATATATATATATATAATATATATATTTTATCGACTATTATTTTTTAAAGCAGATAAAAATATATATTTATCCTATTTTAATTGAATTATTATTTATTAGACTGAAAATAAAAAAATAGAAAAACGTGGAATAAGAAAATACTACCGAAAAATTATGTTTTTTGGTCACTATAATTTTTGTGTGAGTTAGTGAAAATTTTATGATTTTTGTGTGAGAAAACAAAGTTATATAACTTAAGTGAAAAAAGCATAATTATATGACCATTTGTAAAATTTACCCTAATTATTTTATTTGTACCTGAAATTGTCATCAATTAGTAGTTGGTAAGTGGTAACCTAACAACATATATTCGTCAGATGAAAAATGATTATTCCTCTCTCGTTTTTACTCCGTCTGATATTTCTCTCTTTGTAGTTTCTTCTCAACGCGTACGACATATATATTTTCCCTTTCAAATTTCAAGTGGAACGTAACTGCTTCATTTGGCTACGTTAGAAATGTCAAAACCATCCAACATGCTATTAATTTTTCCAAATTAAAGAATATATCTTGCCTTCTGTCTCTATTTCTTATCTCTATATGTATAAATAGAGGATGTTGCCTCCATATATACGCCAAAGCATAGAACACCATATTACAAGTGATATTTCTCAGGAAACATATATATCTTCGGTTATGGATTCCCTCAAGAATCTCTTGCTCTCCCCTCTCCGTAGATTCATCCACAAAGATTTCCACGAGGCCGCGGATAGAATGGCTCTCGTCGACAAATTTTTGTTTGGTAGTATTTTTATTTTTATTTTTATTTTTGTTCATTGAGAAAGAATTAAATTTGGACCAATTAGGAGCTCGTTTTTCAGATTTTAGTGGCCCAACAAGACAAAGACATATTCTTCCCAATCCATTAGCCCACTCTCCATTTAAAATATAAGATTTAATGTTAGCCATCTATTTCCCTCTAATCCAATGACAATCATCCCTTCTCACCTCCATATAAAATATCCAATTACGGAAACCCTACCCAATCCCTCCAACCTAGAGCTAAGGACCTGGCTGCAAACAAAGAGAACGAAATAGAGGGAAACGAGAGTGAGAGTGGAACGGCGATTTTCAGTCCAAAAAATAGAGGAAAGTAACATAGAAGGAAACGGAGAAAAGAAGAACAGGAAAAAGTAAATTCCTTTTCGGATTCCATTTTTTAGCTCAAAATCAGACTTTCTTTTGACCTCTACACATGGAGACGACAGAAGACATCACCGCATATTGAACCACCATTTCTCTGTCCCTGTTTTCGTTTGAGGTCGAATTTGGGTTTCCGTTCAAAGGAGTCAAACACGCCGATTCGATTCCGGTTGTGATTCAAGTTTTTCTTTTGCTTCAAGTTCAGTTCGTCGACTGTGAGTTCGACTTTTGCTCATTGATCCAAATCAAAAGAAAATTACTCTGTTTCGAGGTTCATTCTTTCTTTTACTATTATCTCATAAATTTTGTCTCATATGATTGTGCTTCCTTGTGATGAAGTTGCTCATTACTAGATTTTTATTGCATTTTATAAATAGACTGAAGTGCAGAGAAGTTAAATTGATAAGTTGATTGATATTGAGACGTTACTTAGAATAGCCAATATAACAAATTAAGATGAAAAGACAAAATTCAAATGTGAGCTTTTGGAGTTAATGGATCGTGTTTACTGTAGTTTAAATTGGAAAGCAATAACAAGGACTTTGAGAAGATCGAATTTGGGGCCAGGGTTGGATATTATAAGATAACGAATAGAAATTGGTTTTAAAAATGATTCTGTTGCTTTACTTTTCTTACTTGCTCGCTAGTAGCATGTTTAGGACGACCATATTTGGGTGGGCAAATATTAAGTTGTTTATTTGTTTTTCTTTTTCGACGCTAGAGGTCATCCCCTTAGTTAACATGATTTTATCAGGGGAATGCCCCGAAGCACATGTAATTGAAGACTAGAGGCGAAAGTCCTTCGAGGAAGCATTAGTATATGCTAGTTTAGGACTTTTAATTCATTTCTTTTCCTTTTTAGGCAGGGGACAACCTTGAACCTATTTGTGTTTGTTTCCTTTGTATGTTTTGCCTTAATTAGAATATTCTTAAAAACCAATTTGATCAAGTATGCAACCGTACTAGTTACGGGACTAGGTGAATACCTAACACCTTCTCCCCGAGTCAAATGAATCATCTTCTCGGAATTTCTGGTGCAGTCAGTTTTAGAGTCAAATATGTTTTGAAGGAAAATTCTTATTTAAAAAAACAAAATGGTGACCTGGTACACCGAAACCAAATGTCAGGTGGCGACTCTGAAAAATCCTTCGAAACACAATCTTTTGTCACTTTTCAAATTGAAAACCTTTTGAGCTTTAATCACTTTTATTTATTTTAAAGGGGTTAGTGAGGTGAAAAAAGGGGTGTGACAGCTTTGGCGACTCTACTGGGGAGTTGCAGGTTCGAGCTGATACTTGATCTTGTTGGCTTTTTAGAATATTTGATTGAGGTTTTTATGATTTTATTTGCTTTATTTGATTTTTATTTTTATTTATGTCGTTGTATTATTTGTTAGTTGTTTACGTGTTTACAATTTTTCCTTTATGTGTTACTGCTTTATAACTGTCATCATTTGCCTTACCCGGTCTATTCTTTTTGCAAAAAGTCTCGTAGTACGCGTCGCGTACACGATCTCTTTGTTGAGTCACCCATATTTTAGGAGGGGAACCGTCGGACGTATGGAGTGGGTGGAAAGCTTGAGCAGCCACCATCGACCATGCGTTCCCCCGAACTGCCTTGTCTAGTGAACCCCAAACTTAGGTCATGCTTTAGGTCATGCTTATTTGCATCATATCATTGTGACTTAGTAGGGCTCGGTCCTAGGTACCGTGTTCCTTCGTAGGAAGCCTGTTCAAATTGTGTCAAGTGGGCCCATGGCCCAAAAGGACATTCAATCATCCCTATGTGATACATGCTGCATCTTTGAGGGTAGAAAGGTTATTTGGCGGACTGATATTTGGAAAAGAAGGTTGAAAATGAAGCAAGTAGGGCCCAGTTATATTTTTCTTTCACAACTTTTTCAAGAAAAGACAAAAAAAAAATGAAAATGAAAAATCCAAAAGGATTTTGCACTTTCCCATAATTTTCCAAAAAAAAAAAGAGAAAAAGAAAATCCAAAATAAATTACATGTTTCATCATTTTTCAAAAAAAAAAAAAAGATAAAAAAATATGATTTCTCCAAATCAGTGTTTTTGTTTAAATTCTCTCTCGTGCCCAATCTTCCCGAACTACGCATACCTAATTCTCGTCTTTCGGGGCAGGATACGTAGGCAGCCCACATAGGGCCCGGTCTTCCTAGTGAGTCTTAAGTTCTTGGCTTCGCGGGGTCTTAGCCAAATCTTGCATATCTAGCCATGTTCGGCCACATCGGCCGTTTTTACAAAATAGGGATATTTTCGCAAAAGTAGCTTGTTAACCCATGTCTTAGAGTCTTAAGTCTACCACAAGGTGTCCTCTTAGCTTAAGGTCCATTTCTATTGAATTTGCATGTTCAACCATTTTTCGGCCATATAGGCCATTTCTGCAAATTGAGGTCATTTTCACAAAGCAACTTTAGGGATCGCGATTCCTGAGAGTTTATGGGCCTTCGTGAGGTGTTTCCATATTTTAGAGATCGTCCTAATTGAGTTTTCACTTCTAGCCACATTTAGGCCACGTAGGTCATTTTGCAAAGATAGCTTCACTCGTGCTTTGCATAGCCCAATATGAAGCATTATGGTCTCACATAGTGCCTCGAGTTACTAACTTTATTTGGTCTTATTTTTCTTATTCAAGTATGGATTCATTTATCACAGCTCGAGCATGACAGATACCTCATGACCATCTTAGTTAAGACCGTTGCTTTCATCAGCTGTTTGAGGAGACTTTTTATATTTTGAGTTTATTTTGTCGTTTATTTTACATTTCTTGTCCAGTAGTATTGATTCTTTTAGGTGGTGTCACAGTCTGTCATAGTCTAGTTGAGTTCGTCGAGTCTTTTATTATCGTACTTCCTATTTTGTATGTGAAAACCAAAAAAAAGTTATAAATGAAAAATCCAAAAAGAGTTTTATTTTTTTTGTATATTTTGTCCATTACTTTTCCAGAACTACGCTTGGTCTGATTCATGTGGAACATGATACGTAGGTAACCTACATAGGGTTCGGTCGAATTATTTTTGAAAGAAAAATTAAAAGAAAAAAAGAAGATGAAGTTGTGGGATGTGAAAATTGAGAGAAATTGTGGGATGTAAGAAAAGAGTGATAATCGGAAAAGAAAGAGAGGGAAGACATTGAAAAACCAAGGAACGCAAGGAAATGAAAGTGAAGAGGAAAAGTGGCAAGAAGTGTGAACTTGGGATGATGCCAATGTGACCTTCGTACCCTCGAAGTCATTTTAGAACCGATAACTGTGACTAGGTGCATTACACTTAATATGAGATTATCTTATGTTAAATGCCCTAACGCTAACGTGATGACTTTATTTTGTTCCTCTTTGTTATCTTTATTATAGCAGAAGGGTGGATGGTTTGTGGTTCTTAAACTGGTAACTCTTTCCTACAACATAAAGTCGAAAGGCAATTACAGACGACAACAGAGTTGAGTTAGTCGATATTGGTACCCGAAAGCAGTTGGTTGAACAGGACATTAGGTTGGTTGAAGAGGCAAGGATGTTGAGACAAAACATGGCGGACATGTATCAGGCTTGGATGACTGGGAAGGCACCACCCCCACCACCACTTAGCTTCCTAGATGCTACCCTTGCCTAAGCTCCGGTCATAGTGTCAAATGATCCACCATATTCTCCGGATTTTCCCGCTTATCACAACTTTCCTAACCTCCCTAGTAGCTCCATCATTCGTCCTCCAACTACCTTTCCCAAAAATATCCCTCCTGATGTTGTTGAGCCTCGCCAACGACAAGTCCTAGTGGGCATTCATGCTCAATGTTTTTAGCCTTAACATCGACCCCATGAATATCTCCGTACTCCAGATAATCCTCCCTGATGCTACTTCTTTTCACAAAATCTCCAAAGTCATACCTCACCTTCCCACCACTCTATCCATAATGCACCGCCATATGCTCCACATCCACAAGACTCGCAATGGCCTGCACCACCTCCACAAATGTCTTACCCACATCTACAAGCATACAAACCACCTACCCTCAAGAGGTTCCAACCAAGCCCGGAGTACAAAATGAAAAGGCAGCAACAAAAGGAAAAGTCTTTCACTACTATTGGAGAATCATATGTCAGTTTGTTCCAAAGGTTGAGGCAATTGGACATGTTGAAGCCGACTTAGATAAAAATGTTGAACCCCCTCCCAAAGAATTTTGATTATTCTCAAAGGTGTGCATATTGCTCTAATGCCCCGGGGCACAGTATAGAAAAGTGTTGGCATCTGAAAAGAGCAGTCCAGAAGCTTATTGATGCAGGTGACATTACCGTGCAAAATCCAGATACAGCGGATACTAGCCAAAGTCCTTTGCCTGTTCATAATGAGACGCATATAGTGGGCATGATTTGTGTGGAAAAGGAATGTGAGAACTCTTCTGAATCCCTTGGAAGACCACTTACCGCAAAGTTTTCAACACTATCAGTCTCGGTTCCAGAAGTTGATCTTAAGAACGAGGTGGCAAAAGGGACCCAAAAGTAATTTTCTGAGGTCAATGTGATGGAGATTTTTTAAGGTCCTTGTAATGTTGATGTGCGACTCAATGACTAAGATGCCGGGCTTGGAAATTGGAAAGGCACTCCTTTCTTGGCTAACCAGGGAGGAGTTTTGGTGGTTTATTTTGTTGTCATTTCTGTTGTCCGGGTTATTTCAGGGTCGTAATCCGGATATTGTCTTGTGGCTCAAACCTTTATTTCTCATATTTTTCCTAGTTCGTTTAGTTGTAGTAACTCGTCTAGTGTTATCTAGGATCGTTCCATGGTTGTAACCCATGTCTATTTTGCTTGTTTTGTTTTTCAAACCCTTTCACCGTCTGTCTAAATGCAATCTCATGTTTTCTGTTATTTCTAGTCAGTTTTTGTTTAGTTCTCTTTTCCTTTTATAGTTCTTTTAATGCTGACTCTAGTGACATGACTTGCACTCGGAATTCTCAGCCTGGTCTTGAAAATTAGTCTAATCAGGAAGCAATGAAATAAGTTTTGAAGATGATAGGGACATTTGAGGGAAATAAGTAAAGATTTGGATATTTTGAGATCATTTAAAGCCCAAATTTTATAAAACTGGGCAGATAGTTTGGGAAGTTAATAGGACGTCAAGGATTTGGTATAAGAGAGTGCGTCCTAGACAATTTGAAGCAAGCAACTTTGAGTTCAAGTGCATCTCAAGTTACAAGATAAAGCCAAGGTAAATTTGCCCCAAATTGACAATGGACATCCATTGTGAAGAAGAAATTACCCAACAAGAGTTCTGTACTTGACAAGGCACTACAAAAAAGTGGAAGCATATCTGTGATATCAATGCCGGTGCTGCAAAGGAAATGTTACGCATGATCTTCATTTTTCATCCTCAAGTTGCATGTATCGTACTTGGCATTTTCAGAGATTGGAAGGCCCTCTTTCAGCTACCCAGACACTTTATACCCTTCGGTACACTTTTGAGCATGCGCTGATCTCTTTGACCTCCCCTCTTTTGGAATCAAGTTAGAGTCATAAAAAAGAAAAAAAGAAGAAGAAGTTCATGTCCCCATAGGTTTGTTTTAGAAAGTCCAGTCCAAGAGAAAAATTCAAAAAAAAAAAGAAAAAGAAAAAATAAAAAAGAAGAAAAAGAAGAAAAAGAAAAATAGCAACAACAAAAAAGTAGTCTTTTGAACTACGTTCGACCTGATTCTTGTCCCCACAAGATACGTAGGCAGCCTTATGGTTCTTCGGTCGCACCAAATAAAATATTTTATAATCCCACGAAGTCAAGAGTGGGGCAATTTTCTTAGAAATTCCATCTAAAAAAAAGAAAAGGTCCAAATTCTCTTGTTTTAGAAATCGGGGCAAAGTTTTAAAATAGATTCCCAAAGTTGTAAATAAATTAACCATTTTGTCTTAGTTTGAATTTGAGCCTTCATGCCTTTCTTTCTTCCTAACCCTGTCCAAAAGCCACATTACAGTCCAAACAAAGACCTCCCAGATGATCTTTGAGAGTGTCGAGTTAGACATGCCAGGAGCATGTGATATTTTTACCATGGTTAATGCTTTGTCATCTGCAGAATCAGAGGAAATAAGAAAAAAAGAATAAAATGAGAGAGTCTTATCGGTGAAAACTCTCACGGGCACCATAATGCGACGGTGAGTTGAGAGATGAACAAATGAGAGAGGCTTGTTGGTGAAAACCTTTCGGGGCACTACAAGTCGAAAGAGGTTGGTGATTTATAGAAAAGTTGGATCATTGAAAGCCCAGTTTTTGAAGTATGAAGATATGACATGAACTGAAAATGTGATTGGTTGGATGGGTTAGGTTGATCAATCCGAAATGCATATCATGATCATTGGAGCCAGCTACTTCACTCAGATAAGTCTCTTTTCCATTCTTCTTCAAATAGTCATCTTTGTTCAAGATTTTCCTTTTTATTCCTAATTCTCAGAGTTACCTCGCTTTGTTTTCTTTTGGGTCTGATTTTCTGAATCTCTTTCAAGTTAGTCTTTGTTAAACAAACCAGAAAGGACTTCAAAGCCTACTACCGGCTTCTTGATTGCACAAGGCAAAGTTAGGCTAAAAGCACATCGCAAGTGACATGCTTTGGAAGGAGAAATGTGGTGGCGACTGAAGTTCAGGTGATCAAATGAATCTTGAATTTTGAGGAAATGCAAAGGTTCAACAATTGTTAGAATAAAAACACAATACAACAAGTGAGTGTAAGGGATTCAGGTCATTCAGGGGTTTTTGTGGTCAAGGTTCGATCAAAAGGTCAAATGATTCATTGTTAGCCTGAAGCAGCTAATCAGAATAAAATATGGCAGTGGCAGAAGCGGACAACTTCAGCAACGATGCCACAAACTAACCACCATATTTTCAAACTCACAAAATTTCCTTTGATTAAAACAGGGACAGGAAATTTGGTCATTCGCGTGGATCCTCCATGAGGAAAGTATGGTTCAGGCGCAAGGAATTTTGTTCTGTCTGCAGGGATCCTCTAGGAAGAGAGCATGGCTCAGGTAAGTGCATTTTCAGTTCTTAGGACCCTCCTGGATAATGGGGATAGGTTTAAGTTCTCAGGACCCTCTTGGATAATGGGATTAGTTTTCAAGTTCTCAGGACCCTCCTAGATAATGGGATTTAGGTTTTATGTTCTCAGGACCCTCATAGATAATGGGATTAGTTTTCAAGTTTTCAGGACCCTCCTGGATAATGGGATTCATGTTTTATGTTCTCAGGACCCTCCTGGATAATGGGATTAGTTTTCAAGTTCTCAGGACCCTCCTGGATAATGGAATTTAGATTTTATGTTCTCAGGACCCTCCTAGATAATGAGACTAGTTTTCAAGTTCTCAGGACCCTCCTGGATAATAGGATTAGGTTTTAAGTTCTCAGGACCCTCCTGGATAATGAGAATAAGTTTAAGTTCTCAGGACCCTCCTGGATAATGGGATTAGTTTTCAAGTTCTCAGGATCCTCCTGGATAATGGGATTAGGTTTTAAGTTTTCAGGACCCTCCTGGATAATGGGAATAGGTTTTAAGTTCTCAGGACCCTCCTGGATAATGAGATTTAGTTTTCAAGTTCTTAGGACCCTCATGGATAATCGAAATAGGTTTTAAGTTTTCAGGACCCTCCTGGATAATGGGAATATGTTTTAAGTTCTCAGGACCCTCCTGGATAATGGGATTTAGTTTTCAAGTTCTCAGGACACTCCTGGATAATGGGAATAAGTTTAAGTTCTCAGGACCCTCCTGGATAATGTGATTAGTTTTCAAGTTTTCAGGATCCTCCTGGATAATGAGATTAGGTTTTAAGTTCTGAGGACCCTCCTGGATAATGAGAATAGGTTTTAAGTTCTCAGGACCCTCCTGGATAATGAGATTTAGTTTTCAAGTTCTTAGGACCCTCCTGGATAATGGGAATAGGTTTTAAGTTTTCAGGACCCTCCTGAATAATGGGATTAGCTTTCAAGTTCTCAGGACCCTCCTGGATAATGAGATTTGATTTTATGTTTTCAGGACCCTCCTGGAAAATGGGATTCGATTTTAAGTTTTCAGGACCCTCCTGGAAAGTGGGATTCAACTAACACTCACAAATGTTCCTGGTACAAACTGGGGCAGAAAATTTTCTTTCTTTTGTCTATTTTGTTGTGATTGCAGGCACCCACATGGAGAACGAGGGAATTTTTTTCAGTCATTTCAAATTTAAAGTCAGCAACAGACGCCCACCTGGAGAACGAGAGAATTCTTTTTAGAGTCATTTCAAATTTAAAGTCAGCAGCAGTCGCCCACTTAGAGAACGAGGGAATTCTTTTCAGAGTCATTTCAAATTTAAAGTCAGCAGCAGGCGCCCACCTGGAGAACGAGAGAATTCATTTCACAGTTATTTCAAAGTTCAAAGTCAGAGAGGCATCAGGAGCCCGCCTGAAGAACGGGGTCAACTTTCAGTTTACAAGTTCAAGTCAGAGAAGCATCAGGAGCCCGCCTGAAGAATAGGGTCAACTTTCAATTTTCAAGTCAGAGAGGCATCAGGAGCCCGCCTGAAGAATACGGTCAACTTTTAATTTTCAAGTTCAAAAAGCATCACGAGGCCGCCTGAAGAACGGGGCCAACATTTAATTTTACTTTAAAGTTCAAGAGGCATCAGGAGCCCTCCTGAAGAACAGGGTCAACATTCAATTTTCAAGTTCAAGTCAGAGAGGCATCAGGAGCCCGCCTGAAAAACAGGGTCAACTTTTAATTTTCAAGTTCAAAAAGCATCAGGAGCCCGCCTGAAGAACAAGGTCAACTTTTAATTTTCAAGTTCAAGTTAGAGAGGCATCAGGAGCCTGCTTGAAAAACATGGTCAACTTTTAATTTTCAAGTTCAAGAAGCAGTAGGAGCTCGCTTGGAGAACAAGGTCAACTTTTATTTTCCAAGTTCAAGTTAAAGAAGCATAGGAGCCCGCCTGAAGAACAGGGACAACTTTCAGTTTACAAGTTCAAGTCAGAGAGGCATCAGGAGCCCGCTTGGAGAATAGGGTCAACTTTCAATTTTCAAGTTCAAGAGGCATCAGGAGCCCACCTGAAGAACAGGGTCAACTTTCAGTTTACAAGTTCAAGTCAGAGAGGCATCAGGAGCCCGCCTGAAGAACAGGGTCAGCGTTCAGTTTTCAAGTTCAAGTTAGAGAAGCATCAGGAGAATCCCGCTTGAAGAACAGGGTCAATTTTGAGTTTACAATTTCAAGTCAGAGAGGCATCAGGAGCCCGCCTGAAGAACATTGTCAACTTTCCATTTTCAAGTTCAAGAAGCATCAGGAGCCCGCCTGAAGAACAAGGTCAGCTTTCAGTTTACAATTTCAAGTCAGAGAAGCATCAGGAGACCGCCTGAAGAACATGGTCAACTTTCAATTTTCAAGTTCAAGGTATAGAAGCATCAGGAGCCTGCCTGAAGAACAACGTCAATTTTCAGTTTACAAGTTCAAGTCAAAAAGGCATCAGGATCCTGCCTGAAGAACAGGGTTAACTTTCAATTTTCAAGTTCAAGTTAGAGGCAGCAGGATCCCGCCTGAAGAATATGGTTAACCTCCAGTTTTGTTTCAAGTCAAATCAGAAGTAGCACGAGCCGCATGAAGGACAAGGTTTGCAAGCTCGAGTCTACCGCAAGTTCAAGTTTATTTCATGTGCAAGCAGCAGGGTGCCCGCCTGAAGAATAGGGTCAACTTCCAGTTTTCTTCAGACTCAAGTTAGCAGGATGCCCACCTGAAGAATGGGGTTGAATTTTCAGTTTCATGATTGAAGGATCAAGTGGATATTCAAGGAAGATTCGAGACAAGAAGTAGATAGGATCTTGTATTTTTCTTTATTTTTGATGTAATTTTTTCTTTTATTTTTGATGTAATGGCAGGAACCGCGAACCGGAACTTCGACGGCACCTCAATCGGCTCTCCACCTCGGTATACTCCATCACTCTTCTCACTTTTGAACTACACGTGGCCTGATTCCTTTATAGCCAAGGATATATAGGCAACTCAAATACCAGGGCTCGGTCACATTCTCTTGTCCAGCTTTGTTTCGTTTTGAACAAGCGTCGGGTCATAAATCAATTACGTTGCTTATTGTTCTTTGCTCCGAAAACTCTTCGTGTTTCCAAGCAAAGATGGGCAGCTGTAAGCACGTAATTTTTGACTTGCGCAACTTTTAAAAGCAGTATTTTAAAAATATTTACTTGTTTTCATTTTTATAGGATTTGAGTCAACTTTTAATTAATATTTTAAAACATAAGTTTAAAAACACAAAAATAGTTTTATAATATTTCTTCTCTTATTATATATCTTTTTATTTTTATCCTTTCTTATTTATTTAAGCTTATTAGTATTTTAATTTTTACCATTACTTTAACATAGATTTCTCTACCTTTTTTTATAACATTTAAATAGTACTAAAAATATTTTTATTTTTAATATATAGTTCACTTTAATAGTTTATTCTTATTAACTAAAATTAATTAGTATATTTTGGTAGTATTTTTATTTTTATTTTTATTTTTGTTCATTGAGAAAGAATTAAATTTGGGCCAATTAGGAGCTCGTTTTCAGATTTTAGTGGCCCAACAAGACAAAAGCTCATTCTTCCCAACCCATTAG
>AWOL01S0030688.1:14066-24721 GCA_000715115.1 Nicotiana otophora
CAAGTTCAAGTTTATTTCATGTGCAAGCAGCAGGGTGCCCGCCTGAAGAATAGGGTCAACTTCCAGTTTTCTTCAGACTCAAGTTAGCAGGATGCCCACCTGAAGAATGGGGTTGAATTTTCAGTTTCATGATTGAAGGATCAAGTGGATATTCAAGGAAGATTCGAGACAAGAAGTAGATAGGATCTTGTATTTTTCTTTATTTTTGATGTAATTTTTTCTTTTATTTTTGATGTAATGGCAGGAACCGCGAACCGGAACTTCGACGGCACCTCAATCGGCTCTCCACCTCGGTATACTCCATCACTCTTCTCACTTTTGAACTACACGTGGCCTGATTCCTTTATAGCCAAGGATATATAGGCAACTCAAATACCAGGGCTCGGTCACATTCTCTTGTCCAGCTTTGTTTCGTTTTGAACAAGCGTCGGGTCATAAATCAATTACGTTGCTTATTGTTCTTTGCTCCGAAAACTCTTCGTGTTTCCAAGCAAAGATGGGCAGCTGTAAGCACGTAATTTTTGACTTGCGCAACTTTTAAAAGCAGTATTTTAAAAATATTTACTTGTTTTCATTTTTATAGGATTTGAGTCAACTTTTAATTAATATTTTAAAACATAAGTTTAAAAACACAAAAATAGTTTTATAATATTTCTTCTCTTATTATATATCTTTTTATTTTTATCCTTTCTTATTTATTTAAGCTTATTGGTATTTTAATTTTTACCATTACTTTAACATAGATTTCTCTACCTTTTTTTATAACATTTAAATAGTACTAAAAATATTTTTATTTTTAATATATAGTTCACTTTAATAGTTTATTCTTATTAACTAAAATTAATTAGTATATTTTGGTAGTATTTTTATTTTTATTTTTATTTTTGTTCATTGAGAAAGAATTAAATTTGGGCCAATTAGGAGCTCGTTTTCAGATTTTAGTGGCCCAACAAGACAAAAGTTCATTCTTCCCAACCCATTAGCCCACTCTCCACTTAAAATATAAGATTTAATCTTAGGCATCTAATCCAATAAAAATTATCCCTTCCCACCTCCATATAAAATATCCAATTATGAAAACCCTACCCAATCCCTCCAACCTAGAGCTAAGGACCTGGCTGCAAAAAAAGAGAACGAAATAGAGGGGAACGAGAGTGAGAGTGGAACGGCGATTTTCAGTCCAAAAAACAGAGGAAAGTAACATAGAAGGAAACGGAGAACAGGAGAACAGGAAAAAGTAAATTCCTTTTCGGATTCCATTTTTTAGCATAAAATCAGACTTTCTTTTGACCTCTGCACATGGAGATGGCAGAAGACATCACCGCACATTGACCACCATTTCTCTGTCCCTGTTTTCGTTTGAGGTCGAATTTGGGTTTCCGTTCGAAGGAGTTAAAGACGCCGATTCGATTCCGGTCGTGATTCAAGTTTTTATTTTGCTTCAAGTTCAGTTCGTCGACTGTGAGTTCGATTTTTGCTCATTGATCCAAATCAAAGGAAAATTACTCTGTTTCGAGGTTCATTCTTTCTTTTACTATTATCTCATAAATTTTGTCTGATATGATTGTGCTTCCTTATGTTGAAGTTGCTCATTACTAGATTTTTATTGTATTTTATAAATAGACTGAAGTGCAGAGAAGTTAAATTGATAAGTTGACTGATATTCAGACGTTACTTAAAATAGCCAATATAACAAATTAAGATGAAAAGACAAAATTCAAATGTGAGCTTTTGGAGTTAATGGATCGTGTTTACTGTAGTTTAAATTAGAAAGCAATAACTGGGACTTTGAGAGGATCGAATTTGGGGCCATGGTTGGATATTATAAGATAACGAATAGAAATTAGTTTTAAAAATGATTCTGTTGCTTTACTTTTCTTACTTAATCGCTAGTAGTATGTTTAGGCCGACCATACTTGGGTGTGCAAATATTAAGTTGTTTATTTATTTTTATTTTTCGAGGCTAGAGGTCGTCCCCTTAGTTAATATGATTTTATCAGGGGAATGCTCCGAAGCACATGTAATTGAAGACTAAAGGCGAATGTCCTTCGAGGAAGCATTAGTATATGCTAGTTTAGGACTTTTAATTCATTTCTTTTCCTTTTTAGGTAGGGGACAACCTTGAACCTCTTTGTATTTGTTTCCTTTGTATGTTTTGCCTTAATTAGAATATTCTTAAAAGCCAATTTGATCAAGTATGCAACCGTACTAGTTACGGGACTAGGGGAATGCCTAACATCTTCTCCCCGAGTCAAATAAACCCCCTTCTCGGAATTTCTGGTGCAGTCGATTTTAGAGTCAAATGTGTTTTGAAGGAAAATTCTTATTTTAAAAAAAAAAAACGATGACCTGGCACACCGAAACCAAATATCAGGTGGCGACTCTGAAAAATCCTTCGAAACACAATCTTATGTCACTTTTAAAATTGAAAACCTTTTGAGCTTTAAAATCACTTTTATCTATTTTAAAGGGATTAAATAGGTGAAAAAATGGGTGTGACAAACGGAAAGTATTTTTGTGACAATGTCTTTCAGAAAATAAGTCTTTTTTTGTTGTTTGATTGCTAAAATTTATTTTCCATGAATACTTTCCACTAATTAATAGAGAAAAATCACTGTCATGTCATTTTCCTTTATAATTATCTCAACTCTTAACTTTATATCACCGTTTTACCCAACAACTAGATATTACTATCAATCTCTAATATTCAAATATTTCATCAAAATACAACCTGATTAATTTGCTTATATTATTTACAATCTTTAATAGATGCATGCTTTTCCTGAAATTATGTTTCACTTTCAAACAAACTCCGAAAAAAACAAATTCAGGGAATAAGGCAATTTCTGGGAATCATTTTTGGAAAATGATTTCCATTATTACCATACACACCCTTAATCCCGTACTGCTTCATAAAAACTAAATTCTACCTTTTGAACTAACGGGAAGACAACTTCGTAAGATAATTTTTTTGCGGTTTCCTTTTCTTAGTTTTGGTTAAAAGCCTGATTTAATTAGTGTAACATGCATGCAGATTGTTCATTTCGTTGATAAACTGAATCTGTAGCACCGGCTACCGGTGCTTTTTGGGCTACTTTATCTTGGAGCGCGGCGGCGTCTTCACCAGGAATACAATTTGATCAACGTCGGTAGAACACCTACCGGCGTTCGATCGAATCCGGCCGATTACCCTTATCGAACTGCTGACGGAAAATACAACGACCCCTTTAATGAAGGTGCAGGCAGTGAACTTTCTTTTTTTGGAAGGAATATGCTACCTGTTGATCAGCATAACAAGGTATACTATATGACCAAAAAAATAAATAACAAGGTATACTATATATATATATATATATATATATATGCTTATTGGCTCTTGCCCTTTGATTTAATGGGGTTAAAATTTACAAATTATGATTAATCATCATCATTCCCCACAGCTAGCCGTCAACTTTGAATTTAAACTTTAAAATTTCTTTTTTAATTTTACTTTATATATAGACAATTATCTTTGATCTTAAAAATATTGGTTAACTTGACTAATATATGTTCTTTCCTCCCCGGTCGAACTTTTATTTTTTAAAAATGTTGGTTTACCAATAAATCATAATATTATCAACCTCCTGAATCCATAAATTATATTTGATTTTCTATATAGGCAGTCCAATAATTAGTTTGTTAGAAGAGAGAGAAAAAAAAGAACAGATATAACATAATATTAAGAAAAATATAATCTAGAAATTAAGAGGAGGAAGGTGATAATATAAACGACAAAGTAAACACTGCAATTTTAAAAATTACTATTTTAATAACAGGATTTTAAGATGGGATGAGAAGAACGTCATAGTAAAAAAATTGAATGATTAATTTTCAACATAAAATTGAAATGGAGAAATGGTTTTCACCCTTTTTAATCTTTGGAGGGGTGAGGGGTAGTGAAAAATTTAGTTTTCTTCAGATATAGAAATTAATCATCTATCTTTCAGGTATAGATGGTAGGGGTGGGCAGTATTCATATGTCTGCTAATCTTTTGCAGATGACATAATTGACTTTACCTTATAGGCAACTGGGAAGATTGACAAATCAACATATTTTTTCCAACACAAAGTCAATATATACTGCTGAATAAACAGACAATGAATAGAAGTGTAGAGTTTAAATTGTACACATGATCTTTTTTTTCTTTTTCTCAAAAAATGAAATGCAGTAGAAGCCAGATCCAATGGTGGTAGCAACAAAACTGCTAGCGAGGAGAAATTTCGTGGACACAGGAAAACAATTTAACATGATCGCTGCTTCTTGGATACAGTTTATGGTTCATGACTGGATCGATCATTTGGAAGATACTCAACAGGTCAGACTACTACAAGTCTACAATATTTGAAACAAAAATTAAAATTTACAATGACAAACCTATTTAATATAATATTTATGTAGTCGTTATTCAATTTGTGAATAATATATGTGGTATAGTAATGTTTATTTTGGTATTGTCAATTTTGTGCACTACAGATTGAGCTTCATGCACCTAAAGAAGTTGCAAGTCAGTGCCCTCTCAAGTCATTTAAGTTTAACAAAACCAAGGAAACTCCAACAAACTTTTATGAAATCAAAACTGGTCACTTGAATAGGCGTACCCCATGGTTGTAAGAGCTCAAAAGATTTGATGACAAAAATTATTAATTATATTTACTTATCAAGTCAAAGATAGTGTATTTTCTTGTCTTTATTTATTGCTCACGTTCACGTACGTACATGCATGTTGTACATGAAGGGATGGAAGCGTTATTTATGGGAGCAATGCAGAGGTTTTGAAGAAAGTTAGAACATTTAAAGATGGGAAACTGAAGCTATCAGAAAATGGACTCATAAAACAAGATGAAAATGGGAATATCATCTCTGGTGATGTTCGCAATACTTGGTCAGGACTTTTGACATTGCAGGCGCTTTTTGTTCAAGAGCACAATGCTGTTTGTGATGCCTTGAAGGTACTAATAATTGTGTTCGAGTTTAATTTATATACATTGACGCCGTAACATAATTACAATTGACTATCAAAAAAAATTCAAATATCTAATATGAAAATTATTGCAGGTTGTCTGCTACAAGTTAAGATGCAATATATATATATATATATATATAAAAAAAAAGAAGCTAAACCTATCACATTATATATGCTTATGTTAGAGATCATGCACATTTGAATCTTTCTTTAAATTGATATGCTATGTTACAGAAAGAATATCCAGAATTGAAGGATGAGGACTTGTAACGTCATGCAAGGCTGGTCACTTCTGCTGTAATTGCAAAAGTTCACACAATTGATTGGACTGTTGAGCTTCTCAAAACCGACACTATGCTTGCAGGAATGCGTGCCAATTGGTCAACGCTCTTATACACTTGTTATTCCTATTTTGGCATACTTGTTAATTAACTAGTTTTTGTGTGACTAAAAAAATATTAATCGCAGATATGTATTGCTAGGGAAGAAGTTTAAGGATACATTTGGGCACGTTGGAGGTTCTATTTTGGGTGGTTTTGTAGGAATGAAAAAACCTGAAAATTATGGAATGCCCTATTCCTTGACTGAGGAATTTACGAGTGTTTATCGAATGCATCAACTTCTACCTGATAAGCTGCAGCTGAGGAATATAGATGCAACACCTGGACCAAACAAATCTCTCCCTTTATCTAATGAGTAAGGCATCAGTCTGGATATATATTATAAAATTTGTCCACTAAAGTAATATAGTCACGAAATTTGTTTCTCACATTACAGAACTTGCCCATTATTAAAAGTAAAGTCATTAACCTTTATCTATTACAAAGACAGCCTCCAAATCAAGGTGAATTTATTATTATAGTGTCTAAAACTTTGCGATAGTAATGTTATAGTGCATAAAGTTTAATTATTTTAATATGAAAAATAGTTTTGTGACTTTAGTGTTAATGATTAAAGTTAAGCTATTTTAACATGATAAAAATTAAGTATATTATGATTGCATTAATATAATGGATATAGTTCAATAATTATACGTAAAATGAACAATCAATTATTACTATGGAATTGTAGGATCCCCATGGAAGATTTAATTGGGGGCAAAGGAAAGGAGAATTTATCAAGAATTGGTTTTACTAAGCAAATGGTATCAATGGGTCACCAAGCTTGTGGAGCTCTTGAGCTTTGGAATTATCCAATGTGGATGAGGGATCTTGTTGCCCAAGACGTTGATGGAAACGATAGGCCAGATCATATTGACCTTGCTGCTCTTGAAAGTACGTACATTTTTTTTTGTGGTATTTGTACATCATGTCCGACCATTTATAATTTTGAATTTAAAAAAAAAAAATTTTTTAGATCTTTTATGCGTAAAAGATAAATCTCTTGCGTGTAAAAGTAAATCTTTCATGTGTAAAAAAAAAGATAGGGTAATAAAACTAAAAACAAGTTTGTAAATATTTTCTAGTAAAACCGAAATAAAATAAGGGTATGGTCAATGATTTTTTTTTTTTTCAATAATCCACACGGTTCACTGATTATGTTTGGATGGCAGTTTATAGAGACAGAGAAAGAAGTGTTCCTAGGTACAATGAATTTCGCAGGAGGATGTTGCAAATTCCTATTTCCAAATGGGAAAATTTGACAGATGATGACGAAGCCATTAAAATATATCGTGAAGTATATGGAGAAGATGTAGACGAATTAGACCTGTTGGTGAGACTCATGGCGGAGAAAAAGATAAAAGGTTTTGCCATCTCGGAGACATTTGAGGGAAATAAGTAAAGATTTAGACATTTTGAGATCATTTAAAACCCAAATTTTATAAAACTGGGCAGATAGTTTGGGAAGTTAATAGGACGACAAGGATTTGGTATAAGAGAGTGCGTCCTAGATAATTTGAAGCAAGCAACTTTGAGTTCAAGTGCATCTCAAGTTACAAGATAAAGCCAAGGTCAATTTGCCCCAAATTGACAAAGGACATCCATTGTGAAGAAGAAATTACCCAACAAGAGTTCTGTACTTGACAAGGCACTACAAAAAAGTGGAAGCATATCTGTGATATCAATGCCGGTGCTGCAAAGGAAATGTTATACATGATCTTCATTTTTCATCCTCAAGTTGCATGTATCGTACTTGGCATTTTCAGAGATTGGGAGGCCCTCTTTTAGCTACCCAGACACTTTATACCCTTCGGTACACTTTTGAGCATGTGTTGATCTCTTTGACCTCCCCTCTTTTGAAATCAAGTTAGAGTCATAAAAAAGAAAAAAAGAAGAAGAAGTTCATGCCCCCATAGGTTTGTTTTAGAAAGTCCAGTCCAAGAGAAAAATTCAAAAAAAAAAAAGAAAAAGAAAAAATAAAAAAGAAGAAAAAGAAGAAAAAGAAGAAAAGGAAAAATAGCAACAACAAAAAAGTAGTCTTTTGAACTACGTTCGACCTGATTCTTGTCCCCACAAGATATGTAGGCAGCCTTATGGTTCTTCGGTCGCACCAAATAAAATATTTTATAATCCCACGAAGTCAAGAGTGGGGCAATTTTCTTAGAAATTCCATCTAAAAAAAAGAAAAGGTCCAAATTCTCTTGTTTTAGAAATCGGGGCAAAGTTTTAAAATAGATTCCCAAAGTTGTAAATAAATTAACCATTTTGTCTTAGTTTGAATTTGAGCCTTCATGCCTTTCTTTCTTCCTAACCCTGTCCAAAAGCCACATTACAGTCCAAAACAAGACCTCCCAGATGATCTTTGAGAGTGCCGAGTTAGACATGCCAGGAGCATGTGATATTTTTACCATGGTTAATGTTTTGTCATCTGCAGAATCAGAGGAAATAAGAAAAAAAGAATAAAATGAGAGAGTCATATCGGTGAAAACTCTCACGGGTACCATAAGGCGACGATGAGTTGAGAGATGAACAAATGAGAGAGGCTTGTTGGTGAAAACCTTTCGGGGCACTACAAGTCGAAAGAGGTTGGTGATTTATAGAAAAGTTAGATTATTGAAAGCCCAGTTTTTGAAGTATGAAGATATGATATGAACTGAAAATGTGATTGGTTGGATGGGTTAGGTTGATCAATCCGAAATGCATATCATGATCATTGGAGCTAGCTACTTCACCCAGATAAGTCTCTTTTCCATTCTTCTTCAAATAGTCATCTTTGTTCAAGATTTTCCTTTTTATTCCTAATTCTCAAAGTCACCTCGCTTTGTTTTCTTTTGGGTCTGATTTTCTGAATCTCTTTCAAGTTAGTCTTTGTTAAACAAACCAGAAAGGACTTCAAAGCCTACTACCGGCTTCTTGATTGCACAAGGCAAAGTTAGGCTAAAAGCACATCGCAAGTGACATGCTTTGGAAGGAGAAATGTGGTGGCGACTGAAGTTCAGGTGATCAAATGAATCTTGAATTTTGAGGAAATGCAAAGGTTCAACAATTGTTAGAATAAAAACACAATACAACAAGTGAGTGTAAGGGATTCAGGTCATTCAGGGGTTTTTGTGGTCAAGGTTCGNTAAAGCACATCGCAAGTGACATGATTTGGAAGGAGAAATGTGGTGGCGACTAAAGTTCAGGTGATCAAATGAATCTTGAATTTCGAGGAAATGCAAAGATTCAACAATTGTTAGAATGAAAACACAATACAACAAGTGAGTGTAAGAGATTCAGGTCATTCAAGGGGTTTTGTGGTCAAGGTTCGATCAAAAGGTCAAATGATTCATTGTTAGCCTGAAGCAGCTAATCAAAATGAAACATGGCAGTGGTAGAAGCGGACACCTTCAGCAACGATGCCACAAACTAACCACCACATTTTCAAACTCATAAAATTTCCTTTGATTAAAATAGGGACAGGAAATTTGGTCATTCGCGTGGATCCTCCATGAGGAAAGTATGGTTCAGGCGCAAGGAATTTTGTTCTGTCTGCAGGGATCCTCTAGGAAGAGAGCATGGCTCAGGTAAGTTCATTTTCAGTTCTTAGGACCCTCCTGGATAATGGGAATAGGTTTAAGTTCTCAGGACCCTCCTAGATAATGGGATTAGTTTTCAAGTTCTCAGGATCCTCCTAGATAATAGGATTTAGGTTTTATGTTCTCAGGACCCTCCTAGATAATGGAATTAGTTTTCAAGTTCTCAGGACCCTTCTGGATAATGGGATTCAGGTTTTATGTTCTCAGGACCCTCCTGGATAATGGGATTAGTTTTCAAGTTCTCAGGACCCTCCTGGATAATAGGATTTAGGTTTTATGTTCTCAGGACCCTCCTGGATAATGGGATTTAGGTTTTATGTTCTTAGGACCCTCCTAGATAATGGGAATATGTTTTAAGTTGTCAGGACCCTCCTGGATAATGGGATTTAGTTTTCAAGTTCTCAGGACCCTCCTGGATAATGAGAATAAGTTTAAGTTCTCAGGACCCTCCTGGATAATGGGATTAGTTTTCAAGTTCTCAGGACCCTCATGGATAATGGGATTAGGTTTTAAGTTTTTAGGACCCTCCTGGATAATGGGATTTAGGTTTTATGTTCTTAGGACCCTCCTAGATAATGGGAATATGTTTTAAGTTGTCAGGACCCTCCTGGATAATGGGATTTAGTTTTCAAGTTCTCAGGACACTCCTGGATAATGGGAATAAGTTTAAGTTCTCAGGACCCTCCTGGATAATGGGATTAGTTTTTAAGTTCTCAGGATCCTCCTGGATAATGGGATTAGGTTTTAAGTTCTCAGGACCCTCCTGGATAATGGGATTAGTTTTTAAGTTCTCAGGATCCTCCTGGATAATGGGATTAGGTTTTAAGTTCTCAGGACCCTCCTGGATAATGAGATTTGGTTTTAAGTTTTCAGGACCCTCCTGGAAAATGGGATTCGATTTTAAGTTTTCAGGACCCTCCTGGAAAATGAAATTCGATTTTAAGTTTTTAGGACCCTCCTGGAAAATGAAATTCGATTTTAAGTTTTTAGGACCCTCCTGGAAAATGGGATTCAACTAACACTCACAAATGTTCCTGGTACAAACTGGGGCAGAAAATTTTCTTTCTTTTGTCTATTTTGTTGTGATTGCAGGCACCCACATGGAGAACGAGGGAATTCTTTTCAGTCATTTCAAATTTAAAGTCAGCAGCAGACGCCCACCTGGAGAACGAGAGAATTCTTTTTAGAGTCATTTCAAATTTAAAGTGAGCAGCAGTCGCCCACTTAGAGAACGAGGGAATTCTTTTCAGAGTCATTTCAAATTTAAAGTCAGCAGCAGGCGCCTCCCTGGAGAACGAGAGAATTCATTTCACAGTTATTTCAAAGTTCAAAGTCAGAGAGGCATCAGGAGCCCGCCTGAAGAACGGGGTCAACTTTCAGTTTACAAGTTCAAGTCAGAGAAGCATCAGGAGCTCGCCTGAAGAATAGGGTCAACTTTCAATTTTCAAGTGAGAGAGGCATCAGGAGCCCACCTGAAGACCTTTTTAGATCTCTCATGCGTAAAAGATAAATCTCTTACGTGTAAAATAATGACCTTTTTAGATCTCTCATGCGTAAAAGATAAATCTCTTACGTGTAAAAGTAAATCTTTCATGTGTAAAAAAAAAGATAGGGTCATAAAACTAAAAACAAGTTTGTAAATATTTTCTACTAAAACCGAAATAAAATAAGGGTATGGTCAATGATTTTTTTTT
>AWOL01S0030689.1:0-26675 GCA_000715115.1 Nicotiana otophora
GGATGGCGTGACAACCTTCTTAAGGGAGTGAGTCAGTTTATATATATTTATGTAATAATAATAATAATAATAAAAGGCATAATCAAGTCATTCTCATAAATAGATTCATTCATGCTTCATTTGGTACCAACACACTTAACTACGTGCTTATGGTTTGAAACAAGGTTTTTGAATGAAAATAACTCCAGTTAGTGACTTTGAGACTCTTGAGTTGACTTTGGTAATCATTGAGTTGTTTATTGGACCATAGTGATCTTTAACTTGATTGTGGTTGTTGTAGTCTCTCGACTCTATCCTCTTTTAAGGTTTAGTTAGGTAAGGGTTGAGGTGATCTTTCGTTGCTAGTCCAAGTACACGTGCGAATGATCTGTAACTTTTCCCGAATGTCCTTCAAGGCCAAATCCTGAGTTTTCTTGGTTTGGGAAATGATTGTAGGCTTTCCTTGGTCCGTTTGAGCTTTCTATTGCCAACCAATGTTGTTATCCCTAGTCAACCCCCCTTTGAGCTTCTAGCCTTTCTCATTTGATAACCATGATATAAGCCTTTACCCGTTTTTTCGTGATCCTCACTTGGCACCCGAACCTTCTTTAACAATCTTGTGAAATAATTTGCCTAAGGCATAATGATGGAGAGTTGAGGAATTTGAGAAGGTAACAAGGCACCAAAAAGACAAAACAAATGATTTCTATGAAAAGAGAATGATTTGACATATGACACATTTTGGATACATTTGGACTGTAATAATCTGATGATTCTGTTCCTTTTCTTATTTGTAGTTTATCTATCGTTAGTAGTTGTTGTTCATTAGCATCTTTAAAGTTTTACTTTAGTTCGGGGGGGAGGGGAGGAGTTTATTTGAGTAGACATATGACACATTTTGGATACATTTGGGCTGTAATAATTAGATGATTCTGTTCCTTTTCTTATTTGTAGTTTATCTATCTTTAGTAGTTATTGTTCATTAGCCTATTTAATTTTTCACTTTAGTTCTTGTTTTGTTAGTAGCATCTTCCTATGTTTTCATAAATAATAAGGCTTTGGTTTTCTTAATGCCACAATTCTTTCCAAAGGTAATATTTGTGTGAACCGGGTTACTCGTCCCGAGGATGGATGGCATGACAACCTTCTTAAGGGAGTGAGTCAGTTTATATATATTTATGTAATAATAATAGTAATAATAAAAGTCCTAATCAAGTCATTCTCGTAAAAAAGATTCATTCATACTTCATTTGGTGCCAACACACTTAACTACGTGCTTATGGTTTGAAACAAGGTTTTTGAATGAAAATAACTCTAGTTACTAACTTTGAGACTCTTGAGTTGACTTTTGTAATCATTGAGTGGTTTATTGGACCATAGTTATCTTTTACTTGATTGTAGTTGTTGTAGTCTCTCGACTCTATCCTCTTTTAAGGTTTAGTTAAGTGAGGGGTGAGGTTATCTTTCGCTGCTAGTCCAAGTACCCGTGCGAATGATCTGGAACTTTTCCCGAATGTCCTTCAAGGCCAAATCCTGAGTTTTCTTGTTTTGGGAAATGATTGTAGGCTTTCCTTGGTCCATTTGAGCTTTCTATTGCCAACCAATGTTGTTATCCCTAGTCAACCCCTTTGAGCTTCTAGCCTTTCTCATTTGATAATCATGATATAAGCCTTTACCCGTTTTTTCGTGATCCTCTCTTGGCACTTTGACCTTTCTTAACACTCTTGGTAAATAAGTGGCCTAAGGCATAACGAGGGAGAGTTTAGGAATTTGAAAAAGGTAACAAGGCACTAAAAATACAAAACAAATGATTTCTATGAAAAGAGAATGCAAGAAAAGAGAATGAACGAAAAAACAAAAAGAGAATATGCAAGAAAGATAATAAAGGAAGGGTTGACGATTAAGAAAGAGGTAATGATCCCTAACGTGATCATTGAGGGAGAAAAATAATGAAATGAACAAGCAAGAGTGATGTCAAGTCTCTCTAGCCCCCAATAAAAAAGAGAATGCCTATAAAAATTGGTAATTGAGAGCTAAGAAATTAAAATATGGAGTGCTTAAGGAAAGGTGTAACCACTTAACCATATGGTATCCAACCCCAATCCAAAATCCTTCATTACAACCTGAAATAAGTCCTACTTGATTTTGATCCGAGTAAGTTACATTAGTGGTGATGTACACAAGGGCAAGCTTATGGTACTTGAAGCCGCACTTTTGACATTCTGTTTTGAGAGAAGCGTAAACCTTTCATAGATTTAAAGATTGAGTGCTAACCTTTATAGTGAACTTGGCAAATGGAATGTAGAGGAAGAAACATTTGGATTCAACCATGGTCTACATGATAGAACAAGAATCCTCAATGAGTAAAGTCAATTCTTGAAGCTCAAATGTCACATTAGAACTATAGGAGCATGTAATATGAATGGTGAACTTGTGTGCACGAGTATTGTGTCTAATTGCTGGTCCCAACTGAGTATGGATGGCTTACCATTGACACGCTGAAATGACCTTTCACTCCGAGGAGGTGGGAACTAGTCTATTTGCTAGAGGACAAGCAAAGAATTAAGTTTGGGGGATTTGATAAATGTGGATTTTGAAAATATTTTAGTAACTTCTTGCTTTAGTTTTAGTCTGAAAGTGTTGATTTATATTTATAAAATAACTGAAGTGTGCAAATTGCAGGAATATTGGAGATTTGGATTCTAATGAAGAAATACAACTAAAAAAGGAGTGTTCCAGCTCACAAGAAAAGAAGTGGTGCAATAGACCAGAAGTGCGGGCTGCAGATCTTATGTAGAATCCCATAAGTGATTGAAGAGAAGTGCGGCCACAGAATATGGTTGCACTGACAATGATTCAAAAAGTTCATAGAGTGCACAAAATGACCAAGAATGAAGCCTTGCCAAAAGTGCGGACCACACATGATTTGTGTGGCCGTAGAAGCTGAAGTGCAGCCACAGATCAAATTGTGCGGCTGCAGAATCAGTCAAACTGCAGACTCAAGCAATGTGCGGACCGCACATGGAATTGTATGGCAGCATAACTTCTAGAAGGGCATTTTTTGACGGGAATAAGTTTTTATGGTCATGTTTTAATATTTTCCTAGTCGTAGCCATTGTAGTTTACCATTTTGGCTAATTTGTGATCATTTTTGGACAAAAACATCATAGTTTATCATTTCAATTTTATATTACGGCTTTAATTAGTGTTTATTCTTTGTTTTCTTCATTTTCTACTATGAGTAGCTCGATTCTTACTAGGGTTGTGACCCAACCCTAGTGTGTAAACCTTATGTGTATTTAATTTAACCCTTTAATTGCTTATCTTTTAATTGGTTGTTTTTTATTTAGCCTTGTTCATGCTTTAGTTTTATAATTAATGGTTGCAAACATTGATTAATGCCTTTTTGACTTCCTCTTTACTTGAGAGAGAGGGACCTAGTCTAGGAAAACATAGCTAATAAGAAATTGGGCCAGTTAAGGATTTGACTAGCCTAATTAAAGGGTTTGAATTAGAGATAGGGAAAACCCGACTTCAACTCATATCAACTATTTATCTTAATACCCATTTGAGCTTGAGAAAGCCAAATTGGGCAAAATCACTATATGACCGGGAGGTATTGAGTGGATAACTTAGAGTTTAGAGCTACGATAAACCCCAATTACTAAAACAAGTGTTAACATAATTAACCCATTAGGAGAACACCTAGGCGAAGGTTACATCCCTAGGCCTTTTTACCTATTTGAAAACAACCAAAAACAATTAGTCAATTTCTAGCTTCATTTCTCTAGTTGATCATTGATAGTATAGTTTATAGAAGTAATTAGCAAAACCAACTTGATTGGAAGTGTATTTAAGTTGTTTCGTCTCCACGCATCAAGGATAGACTCTAACACCCATTATTAGCTCCCTGAGGAAATCGACCTTGACTCATAATTGCGTACTATTCTTCCAACGACCTCTTCCACTCATTGTTGAGTATGGATAGGGAGTGGATCATATATTGTGATATCCGTTTATCCATGGTTATAGTCATGTACTTCGCGTGTTTGTTGTTATTACGCATATAGTTATTGAATTTAGAGCATCGTGTCATGAGGTATTCCATATGGACCGGGGTTTAGATTGGGTCATGCATCGCATTAGAGTAGGTTTGAATATGATCCTTTTTCTTATTTCATATATATTGTTCCTCCTTTGTGTGACGGGTTCATATAATCGCGCCTTGTAGTGGTATTCTTTCAACTTGCGAGACGGTTGTCTTATTTGTTTTTCTTTCCATTATTGGGTACATTTGAGTTGTTGCCTATTTGGTGCACAGGTTGCACTAAATGTGGATCAAGGCAGTTCAGGTGGCATGTCGGTCGAGCAGCTTATACTAGATGAGATGCGGTTATTGGGATTGGAATAAGTGCTACCAGATTTGATTACGGTATGTTGGGAAGAAAAACGTCTCTAGTCAGCTTAGAATTCAGCTATGGTTCTTTTCGGGTGAGACAACTCAGAGTTTTATCTTTTGTCATTCTATTCTCTCACATATGGTGAGGACACGAGCTAGAGTTACTGATGACCCTGCCCCCAGAGCCGGTGTTGCTAGAGGTCGGGGCAGGCGCAGAGGCAGAGACCGAGGAGGAGCACGTGATATAGCTAGATCACCTATCAGAGCAGTAGTTAAGGAGCTTCCAGTAGCTCCTGTTAGGGGACAGGCACTGGAGGTGCCTGTTGTTTCCCCGGACATCAGGAGACCTTAGCAAAATTCCTGAGCATGTTTTGTACATTGGCTCAGGCAGGGGTTGATTCCGGCTGCACCAACTACTTCACATACTAGGGGAGAAGCTCAAACTCACACCGCCCGCACCTTAGAGTAGCGGGCTCACACTTGTCAGGTTCCGGGTGTGGTGTCGATGCAGCCAAGTTTTCCAGTTCAACCCGTGATTAGGGCAGCAACATCTAGGGAAGAACAACTTAGACTTGCAAGGTTCAAGAAGTATTACCTTCCTACCTTCAGAGGATGCACATGGTTTCCTAGAGGAGTGCCAGCGTTTTCTCCGCACTATAGGTATTGTGGAGATGAGTGGTGTTGTTTTTACTACATTTTAGCTTAAGGGAGTAGCATATCAGTGGTGGCAAACGTACGAGTTAGGTAGCATGGCCAAGGAAACTTCACTCACATGGGATCAGTTTTTCAGAGTTCTTCTTAAGAGAATATGTTCCTCAGACTCTTCGTGATGCCTGGCATGTGGAGTTTGAGAAGCTGCGCCAAGGCACTATGTTAGTGTCACAGTATGCCGTCAAATTCAGTGATTTATCCAAACATGCACCTGCTTTGGTTTCTACAGTTAGAGAGCAAGTCTGCGGGTTCATTGAGGGGCTCAACCATGATATCCGATTTACCATGGCTTGGGAGTTGGAGTTGGATGTTCCATTTTAGAAGGTGGTAGATAGCGCTCGCCAACTATAGGGAATGCAGGACTAGGAAGGAGAGGACTTATGGGTTTAGGAGAGAGAGGAGAAGGAGGCTAAGAGGCCTTGTAGACTAGGAGGATCTACTAGTCCCTATTTTGGAGGCAAGGTACGCCACGGTATAGGTTTTGTGGGTTAGTCTGTTAGTTGTCACTTCAAGATTTGCACGGTATTTCAGATATCTATGGGTCTTAGAGTACCCATTTCGGATAGCTTCCATAGCCACACTAGCGGAGAGGCTGCTTTAAGTGTGAAGATACCAGCCACATGGTGAGAGATTATCCCAGACTCCGAATAGATGTATCACGGCGGGTTATCCATGCTATGCGTTCTGCTCGAGTTGCTGATATCACTGCACCGCTAGGTTGGGGTGCAAGTCAGGTGGGTACAAGGAGCCTAAGAGGGGGGAATCGGTCTGTTGATGTACTTTCTATGGTATGGATGAGGCCGTTGCACTGGATGATGTAGTACTAGTATGGTTTTGATTTGTTATAGAGGAGCATCATTCATATTTTGTTTCGGTTCTACTTATCGGGGTGAGTCATTCTATGTTGCTTCACATATGGGTGAGTTTCATGATTTTGTACTCTGCTTATGTGTTTACCCCTATTGGGAGATCCCATGTCTATTGTTTTGTTTTATTCATTATTGGGAGCTATAAGACTAGGAATGACTTTCTGTTACCTATTACGGTAGACTTTGATGTGATTTCTGGGTGGTTGATTACGATTTGTGAATTAGATGCTCTACCAGTGTGGGAGTTCAGCATGTGTTGTGACCTTGCTAGCGGAAATTGAATTAGTGGAAGGTTTCAGTAGGTATGATGTGTAATCTACTAGTGATTCAGAGCTGAGGATGGGATCCTCGCATTTCCATGAGGTTGTTATGTTTGGGGCCGGGCTACGTGCCGTGGTGAAGTTATTTTAGGATGAGAGCCTTGTGAGTTGTTTGTATACTTTGATTCTCCCTTGTAGAATTAATTCGTTGTATGCTACTGATATGGAGTTGTGTCGGTCGGGCTTGTTTGATAGTTCTTTCATGTGTTCCATCGTATATTCAGTCATATTCATGTTGTGCTTATTGGGGTTTAGCTTGCGAGGTGTGTGCCCAAGTGGTGTTGGGTGTGACTTGTTTATTTGAGTGAATAATCATGGCATCTTCGTGCTTCTTGCATCCTTCTCAGTGTTATGGAGGTTTGGAATGGGTTTCTAGCTGATATGAGGTTAATTGTCGGTGCTGGGTTTGAGTATGGATGTCTATTATGATTATAAATGTTGTTATGGACATATGTGTAGTGTGTTAGGTCATGTGTTTGTATATGATTAGTGTATACATAGGTTATTGCACCTGGCTGAGGCTGATACCATGTGTTGATGTAGGAATCAGGTCTTGTGGAAATAACCGGATGGTGAGAAATTTGGTTCTAAGGCCTATTGGTATTGGTGGAATGAAAAACCTTCAGTTGAGGTGGTGTTATCGGGCTTACGTGGATTTGGGGTGATGTGGGGTCACCCGCGGGTGTATGTATGGTTTGTTCACTCAGGGATTGATGACTTTGAAACGATTATTGGCACAGTCGAGGATGAACGTTTGTTTAAGAGGGGAGGAAAGGTAATGACCCAACCGGTCGTTTTGCGAAATAGTGTCCCGTTCGCAGGCTTAAGGTCTCGAGCAGCTTCGTATTATGTATTATGACTAGCGTGTGTGGTGGAGTTCGGATTTCAGATGATTCAGGATCAATTTGGAAGAAGGATGCTTGTTTTAGAAGCTTAAACGGTAATAGTTGACCGGAGTTTGACTTTTGTATAGACGACGCTGAAATGGCAATTTGATGATTCCAATAGCTTTGTATCTTGATTTTGAACGTAGGCGTGCATCCAGATTTGGATTTGGAGGGCCGTATGATAATTTGAAGCATTTTATCAAAAATTGGAAAGTTGATGTTTTGGAAAGTTAAGAAGTTTGACCGAGAGTTGACTTTATTGATATGGCACTCGGATTGCTATTCATAGAGTTGGATTAGCTACATTACATCATTTGAGACTTGGATGCAAAATTTGACGTCATTCCGAGTTGATTTGATATGTTTCTGTGCGAGTTGTAGAAGTTGAAAGTTCATAAGTTTATTAAGTTCGATTTGCGGTGCGATTCGTATTTCTGATATTGTTTGATGTTATTTAAGACCTCGAGCAGGTCCGCATTATGTGTTGGGACTTATTGGTATGTTCGCACGGGGTCCCAAGGGAATCGGGTGAGTTTCAGATAGGTTTGGGTTGTGTTGCGCTCATTTTTTATGTTTTGACATCATTTCTTCAAGCATAAATGCTACCACATTAAGAAAATGACTTCCAATCGCTGTTTTGATTGAAGCATTAAATCTGTATCGTAATTATGGAGCCATAGCAAAATAATTGTTGAATTTGGACATCGTATGAGCTAGTTATGCTCATTTTAGTGTCAGGGAAAAGAGCCGGTGCTGGTGCTTCACATATGCGAAGTTGGGTCCGCATGTGCGACCCCGCATGTGCGAAAAATGGTCCGCAAATGCAGAAATTACAGCTGGGAGACCGCAGGTTGGAAGTTCCGGTCGCGGAAGCGAAATTCCCTGTGTATTCAAAAAATCTGACTGTATTTATTTAGTATTTTGACCATATCTTGAGTTCTAGAGCTCCGATTGAGGTGATCTTTGTTGCGTTCTTCTCGTGTTTTCATGAAGGTGCATATCAAACTATAATATTTGTATTTTAATAGGAATACCGAAGTGCATTCTTGAATTAATCTCGTTTTGATTGGAGAATTGGGAGTTTTTATCAAAAACATTTTCTGAAGAGAATAATTGGGTTTTGAACATCGATTCACATTCGGAATTGGATGAAACTAGTATGGTTGGACTCGTAACTGAATGAGTATTCAGATTTTCTACATTTTTTCGGGTTTCAAGGTGTGGGCCCAGGGTTGATATTTGGGTCGACGTTTTAGTCTTTTTTAAAGATTGAAGCCTTATTATCCGAAATCGTTTCCTATGAGTTTTGTTTATGATTAGAAGTTTTTTTGGCTAGATTTGAGCCGTCCAGAGGTTGTTCCACTCGATAAGGACATCTTAGACAATGTCTTCAATTAGGAGTTAAGTCATTTGTGCTATTTGTGTCATGTACAGGCCGTGTACGTGAGGTGACGAGTACATACTCGGGCTTATTTGTGGAAGTTTGATCGTTTAGTGCTCTTAGGTTCCTATGTTCGTTAGATGTGAAGTTGTTTTATCATGTTAAATCTTCCATTTACTAAATTTACCCTTACGCGTTTTATTTGGAATGAATTGATTCATGTTTTACCCTTGTTGCCAATTAAATGCTTATGTGCCTTAATTGAAGACATTGTCTCTTTATTGCCATGCTATATTTTCTGTAATTTCTTATCCTTAATTAAAGTTATTATTAACCTTAATTGAATTTATTATTATTCTTTCTGTAATTGCTTATCCTTAATTGAAGTCATTATTATATTTTCCGTAATTGCTTATCCTTAATTGAATTTATTAGTATCTTTTCCGTAATTGCTCAAACTTAATCGAGGTTTTGTTATTCCTTTCATTGTTGACTTATCATTATTTACAATCATTGATTCATGCTATCTCTCTTACCATCGAGTTGTCGTTATGTGGAAATCATTGTTGCATGCTATCTCTCCCCTTGTTGAGCTATTCCTGTTGAAACCATTAGTCTCTATTGTCTCTTTCATTGTGAGCTCGTTCGTCCATTTCTTTATGTTTTGAAGCTCTTAAGTTGATTTACTTGTCGTATTCCCGTGTTATTGTTGTTGTTGCTGTTGTACCGAGTATTGGTGAGCCGAGGGCTATGCGTGGTTGTGGTATTGAAACTTTTTAAAGGAAATGTTGTGGCATATTTGCACATGTTGTAAAGTAATTTTATTGTGTTGTTATGTTTTGGCACAAGTGGTATTTTTGAGAGGATTGTCGGGATGTTCGCACATGAGTTGTTCGTGCTATTGTTATTATTGATATTTGCACATGCGGCGTGACAAGACGGGCTATATATGTGGGTTTGCGTGTGTGGCTAGACAAGGTGAGAATATTATTATGTGCTTGCGGCGAGACCGTGTGGGCATTTAATTTATTATTGCGCTCGTGGCGAGACAAGGTGGGCTATGTCAGGGAATGATTTGTGATGGCCCAGGGGCATTGTTATTGTTGTTATTTGTGTAGTGGTGTGCATACCCTGTGTGAGTTAGACCGTGTACATTTTGTGGTGATTGTTTCTTATGTGCCATTCATTGTCTCTACCCTTGGTTGTTTACTTGAATTGTGGTAGAACACTTGTACAACCATAATCGTTAATAAATCACCCATATCGGTTTATAAAGATGAATCCTGATGTTATTGAGCATTTACATGTATACCCGTGTACTTGCCTTCTGTGTGAGAGTTATCCTGTTGGCACGTGAGTTGTCCGTGCAGCCTGATGGTAGGCTATAATCCCGTATTTTAGTCGCATATGGCACTCTAATTTACTGCACTTCAATTGAGTTTGAACTTTAATCGCTAGTGCTTTGCACTAATCGCGTGTTTTATGCCTGGTAGGAGTGATTCCAAGCGATATAGATATTATGGAATGACATTGAGTTATTTAGAGCTTTGAAGCCTGAGTAAAATCCCAGGGGATTAAGTCGGAATCGCTTTCAGGGGTCGAGAACCACATCAGAATTTCAAAACGCAAGGAAAAAGATTCACTCTGACAAAAACACACAACCGAGGCACGTGGGGCGGCGTGTGGGGCGCCGCGACTACCAAAATTCTGCCCCAGTCAATTTTGCACGCTCTCTGACCAATCCCACTATAGCCCTGCCTGGCACATCACCCCATGCAGCGCGCCTGTGCAATTCTTATAGATCTGGAATCTTATTTCGCATAGGAAAAGGAGTTTTTGTCTAGCCACGACCCTACTAAATATAAATACATGTAAAAACGTTATTGTTAGGACTTTTGACACATCTTAGACCCAAGGAAGCCAAGGAGGTGGTGGAGAAGCAAAAGAACAAGGATTTTATCATCCAATCCTCACTCAAGACAAGAGTTTGGATCGTTTTATGTTTTCCCTTTATCTAAACATTGTTGTGATGAATTGCTCCATATTTATAGAGTTGTGCTCTTCAGGGTTTGATGGATTTGATGTATTGATACTTGTTTATGGATATTAACTCTAGTATTTATGTATAGCATCGGTTTGGATGTTTTAATCATTGCATCTATATTCACTTGTTCATTTAATTGAGAGAGGCATAACTTGTAATATTCTTGCATTCTATGTTGTTGGTTGAATTGATTAATTCTTCTTAATAATCGAAAGAGGCTAATTGAATTGTTGATTAAACCTACTTAAGAGGATAATCAAGAGAGGTTCTCCTAGACACCAATCCACTACTATCTCCTGCATATCTTCACTGATCTTAAATTAGTTTATCTTGTGAAGTTGAGACTTAATCGGGAGAGGAGTTTCTACTAAACAATTGAATTAATACACTAGTGAATTCGAGAGACTCACTTGAACATTAGAAGTGAATTAGCTAGAGTTAAATCCCAACATTTATCTTGCACCTACACTATCAACCCTAGCTTCTCCCAATTGATAACCTTCTTTGCTCACTACTTGCGTCGATTGTCATTAGCCAAAACTTTAGATTCTTAGTTAACTTTAGTTTTAATTACAGAAATCTCAATTGCTGATCATCTTGGATAGCAATCTAGCTATAAACTACAAAAATAATATTTAACTCCAATCCTTGTGGATACGATATTATATTTTACTATATTCATTTATCGAGCATATTTAAGTGTGTGTTTTTCGCTCGTCAAATTTTGACATCGTTGTCGGGGATTGGCAATCAATAGTGTTGGAAATAGTTTTTAGTGCTAATTAAGGAATGTTTCTTTTTTATTTTATTTTTCTCTTTTTACGATTGGTGTTCTTTGACTATGCACAGGCTATAGGTTAGATTGGTGCATGACTCGGTCTTCTAGGAATGAAGTGCAATCATACAAGCTAGAAATAGAGATACAATTGCGACAGTTGAGGAAGGAAAAAAATCTCCCTGAGTATATAGAGAAGGTTGGGAAATCCTCAATAAAAGAAAACATGTCCGGAGATGGTGATAATGTAGATTTGGTTGCGATGGAGGCTACCCAACGAAGAGAAACAACTGAAAGGGATGTTGAAGAAGAAGCTATTAGAGATGCAGAAATTGCATATGAATAAGTGAGGACTCGGAGAATGGCACAGAATCAGCCCTTGGGTGCAGACCAAATCGAAAATATAGCTCTCGTCCAAGGGTTATCAAGTGTTAGACCACCCCCCAATTGCAGCTAATATTTTTGAGTTGAAGCAAGGGTTACATCAAACCCTTCAAAATTGTTGTGTCTTCAGAGGAAAGTACAACGAAGATCCAAACAATCATCTAATGGACTTCGAGGAGATCATGAACACCTTTCAATATAATGGTGTGTCACAAGATGCAGTTTACCTAAGGGCATTCCCCTTCATTCTCAAAGATGATGCACATCATTAGCTTGGAAGCTTGCCCCAGGGATCAATTAGAACATAGGAGGAGATGACCAGAACATTTCTTGCTAAATATTTCTCCTCAGCAAAGATGGGCAAGTTTAGAAGAAAAATCCATAACTTCCGCCAGAACGAGACTAAAACTGTGTTTGAAGCTTGGGAGAGCTTTAAGGAGATTGTGCGAAAGTGTCAACATAGCGGAGTTGAACTCTGGATGCAACTCCAGCACTTTAGGAATAGATTGACACCGACCTCACGTAGAACATAGAGCAATGCTACTGAAGGTCCGTTGATGAAAAAGACTCCAGAAAAGATAGTCACAATTCTAGATGAGTTATCTGAGGATGAAAATCAATGGCCCTCAGAGATTGCTGAAAGAAAAAGATCAACTGGTGTTCACCAGGTTGATACTAACGCATCTGTGTAGGTATAGCTTGATGCCATGGCCAAAGAAATAAGGAATTTAATCTTAGCCTCGATACATAACGAGCCTCATGCAACCTATGATATATGTCGAAGAGGACACCCTACTCATGAGTGTCGAGCTACCATGGAGGAAGTGAATGCTGTGGGTAATTATAATTTTAATGCTATGGGTCAGAAGCACCCCAGTTTTTCATGGAGTTCACCTGGCGGTACAACAAATGCATGGCAACAAAATAACTCCAGATTTTAGGAGAGGTCGCAGTCTCATTCTCAACTGCCAATTTAGACTTGGATAGAAGATTTGATGAAGTCTTTCATTATCAAGATAGATGAGAGATTAGATGCTCATGATGGAACTAATAAAGAACTTGGAACAGATTTGCTTAACATGGAGAGATAAGTGCGACAAATTGCAAATATATTGTCTGAAAGAATCCCAGGTACTCTGCCAGCCGATACTGAAAAGAATCCCAAAGAAATGGTAAATGTTGTGATCTTGAGAAGCACGCAAGTATTGAAAGATCCCACTCCAGTCCAAAAAGAGGTAATACCTGAAAAAGAAAGTGGGGATGAGCTAAAGGTTGATGATGGTAAGAAGAAGAAAGGTAAGAAGGGAGTAGAGAAAAAGAAGTAGGAGGAAACTTCAAGAAGGGAGGACTCTAATGAAGAGACCAAGCACATGCCTGCTTTACCTTTTCCCTAAAAGCTCTATATAGAAAGGTTCGACAAGCAGTTTGAGGGATGTTTAGATATGCTAAGACAGGTTAATGTAAACCTTCCATTCACCGAAGTTCTCTCACAAATGCATGCTTATGTAATGTTCTTGAAGGATATCCTTACAAAGAAGCGGAATATAGAAGAGACACCGGTAGTCAAGCTCACAGAGCATTGCAGTGCAATCTTTCAAAACAAACTCCCACAAAGGTGTGCATATCCAAGGAGTTTTACTATACCTTGATCTTTAGGCACTCTTAACTTTGATAAATCTTTATGTGATTGTGGTGCCTTAATGAATCTAATTCCTTTGTCAATTTACAGGAAACTAGAGAATGAGATTGGAGAGATAAGGTATGCACCAATATCAATCAGCAGCTGGCAGATCAAAAACAGATAACACCCGAGGGGATAGTTGAAGATGTCTTAGTATGGGTGGATAAGTTTGTATTTCTAGTAGACTTTATAGTGGTGAAGATGGAGGAGAATAAGGAGATACCCCTCATCCTAGGAAGACCATTATTAGCAACAGGTAGAGCAATATTAGATATACATGAGAAAAAGCTCATGCTTAGAGTGGGGGGAGAGAATGTAACGTTCAAGATGGATGTAGAATAGGGGTAAAAAAGGAGAAGCCAACTCCAAGTGTTGAGTGGAAGATGAAGGGTGTGAAAGAGAAGGATGCATTGAGTGAAAAAGATAGGTGTGGGGTGTACCCCAAGAAGGCTAAAAAGAAGTTGTCCGCATGGATGTGTGCACTAGTTCGGGCGTGTGGAATTGATCCCTACTTTGATTCAGACCCCGATTAGATATTCAAGGAAGTTTCCTCTACCTTATGCTTTTTAATTGTGTGCCATAGGGACATGCCACAACTTAAAGTGTGGGGTGGGGGATATTTGTATGTTGTATGTATATTAGTCTTAGTTGTTGCTTTAGTTAGTTTGATTGTTTTTGCTTTTGTTAGTTTGAGTAGTAGAAACAAATTGAAAAAAACATAAAAGTTTTAAATTTTTTTATTTTTCTCGACGATAAATATCATTCGACAGGTTTCGTGAGAGATTAAAGTCGAAAGAAAAAGACAAAAAAAATCATTTGTTAGGTAGTATATCAATTCCCCCTTAGTTTTTCTTTGTGCCGCAATTCTTTTCCAAGGGTTTCGTTTGGTTCGGTGTAGTTAATTTTTATTTTGTAGAAGTAGGAAACCTTGTGCTATGATTTGAAATGAAAGCAATATGTCTTGACTTTATTATGTCTTGAGAATAGTGAGTGCTTTAGTTGTGACGCTTAGGCTCAGTTTTTCACTCTTGTATATGTGCCTTAAATGGTATGAGGTTAACTTTACTTAACTGCTTTGACTAGAGTGTCTTGATAATCCGATCTTGAGTGAGTTATGTACCATGTGTGTATGAGGTTTTGTGTTATTATATGCATTGCATTTGATGTCTATAACCTTCCACATGTGTTTGCAAAGCGAAATAGTAGTTTTGTTCAGTCTTAGAAGTGATACAGGCATTTCTTTGTTGAGCCAGTTATATGCTTTTAACCACCTAATTGTTATGTATCTTAGTTAACCCCTTTGATCTTGTAATACTGTTTCTTTTGCAACCACATTAGAAGCTTTACTTATTTGTTTGAATTGACCATCTATTTAAACCTTGTACCTCTCGTGAACACTTGAAATTGTTATGAACTGTGTAAAAGTTGAAGTGTGGGGTGGCTGGTTTGGCTTTTGAGTGGAACTAATGAAATAAGGAGAAAGATACATTGTTTTTAAAAAGTAAGAGCCACTTGAATTGAAAAAATAAAGAAAAAATAGTTGTATTGTTGTGAAACACTTTCATGGATAAGTGGTAACTATTGATGTAATTGTGCTTAAATAATCGGGGAGTTGATGTATATTGATGTTAAGGTGGAGTTTTGGTTTGACAGAAGTGTGGGGTTTTGAATTTTAGAGTAGATGTATTAAAGTGCTTAGGGAGGTGTAGTCACTCGTATATCTAAATGTATCCTACCTATCCCGCAGCCTACATTACAACCAATTAAAGGCCTACTTGATCTTTGACTGAATGAACTCGATTAGTAGAGTAGTGCACTACGGGCAATCTTATGGTTCATCTTTTGTGGCATATGAATGTCGTTTCTGAGAGTAAGATAATTCTTTCTATCTTGAGTTCCTAATGGTTCTTAAATTTTATTGTGTGGAACTACTCTCTATTGTTGTGTGAGGGCACTTAATTCAAGAAGGAAAGGCAATGTCGTTGACCTCTATGTTAGAGTAAGTGAGCGGGTTATAAATAATGCGTGGTTCTTTTGAGTCAAATCCTGATGTGAATATGTTACACTATTGTGCTTACACATTAAACCGTTTGTCGATACAACATCAGTGTATAGAGATATTCGCTTTTTCGCGAGACTACACTAGCAGCTCCGAATGGGACCTACTTAGGTGGTGGATGACCCTTGAACATTTTAACGGGGTTGGATGCCTCATCTTTGGCTATTTTCGACCAAGATAATTTCCCAAACTTTCTCAACACCTCTCTAACAGCTCTCCAAGGTTCCAAGTCTAACCCAAGGTGGTTTTACCTGGACCTATCCTTAAAAGTTAGCCTAAGTGAAGAAAAGAGTCTCTATGGTGTTATGATGCTATTAAGGGTGCTTGTGAGCTAAAAGAAGCTTTGATTCGAGTTTTTTCTGAATGTTTAAGGTATGTATAACACTCTATTTCTTGGGCTTAAGCTTATATATACGTTGGTTGAGTAATTTGGATGAAGAATTACAAGATAGAACTTGAAGTTGTATAAGAAGTTGTTATCTCTTATTGGACTATTTTGGAGTTGTGTATATGACTTCATATGGCTGGAAATCATGGGGAATGGCTTGATTATAATGTTCGTATTGTTGTTATGCTGGTAAATATTTATAGTATGTTGATGATGTTTTAAAAAGGAGAATAAGCAACCACATAAAACCTAGAAGTTGTCAATATTGTTGTAATATGTTGTTGGGTTGCTTGATGTTACTTTCATGATGGATATAAGGTTGCAATATCATGCCAATGTATGTTTTTATATTCTGGACTATTTGAAGGTGTTTTAAGTGTAGGGGAGAAGGTAAAAAGGGTTGGGGTTTGGTTCCAATCTAAGATTACCGCTCATCGTGTTAAGTAGAAGTTCTGATGGTGACATTTGTGCACTTGTTATTGTGTAGGGTGAATGGTGTTGTTGGGTTGTTCAGTGTGCTGTGGTGCTGAAAGTATATAGTTGAAGGTCGTATGTGATCTTGTTTTGTTTTATGGACGTGGGGAAAGAAAGGAAAACAAGGGTGATGCTGCCAGTTTTAATAATAAATAAGCTTGTCGTCCGTTGTACGATAGTTGCATCTTTCATAGATTAACGATAGAATTATTATCGTTGTTGTAGATTAAAGTGCGATGAGACGATTTCTACGTGGTCATTGGATAGGCTGTGATAAGGCATGTTAAGGGTATCTCTTCTTTCCTTTTGGAATGATCCATATGATACAAACAAAACGCGCAAACATGCAACTTTTACAAATGACGTTATATACGCGTATATTATATGTATATGTGTTACGGGGAAAGTTTACGATGTTATATATGCACCAGCCACCTGATCAACTAGCATATGTTTATGATTTAGCCCACTAAGGCGGAGATGATATGATGGGATACCCTCAGAGGCTTGATGATGTTATGTACGCATATACCTATGCATGATATTACATTAATACCCATATACATGACACTATGAAGCTTTCATGATTACTGAGCTATTCATACTTACAAATTGAGTCCTTTATTTTCTTGCATTACTGTTCAAATATTTACTAATTACCCTTCCAAATTATTTTGTGATGACTTAATCATCCAAATTTATTATTTACACCCACATACATGTTTTATAAATTCATAATATTAAGCTATTATTTCTCAGCATTTTATTGCATAAAAAATATTTTTACTATTTATTAAACATTTTTATAAATTATTTTAAACAATATTTGCATATTTAATTTCATAGACCTATCCTAAGCCAATTTCCGGACCCAAATACCAACCCATACCTCAAAAAACCTTGGCCCAATCCCCTAGCCCAAAACCAAATGACCCCTTTAATTATAACCCGGTTGAGACGCGGTCTACGACCTACCCCGCTTCTCCTCTAATCCTGTCTGTTGATCTTAAATGCTCAAATGATCAGCGAATCAATGCCATTCCCCATTTTAATTACCCTCGGTCCAAACCCTAACACCCATTCTTCTGAGACAGTCGCCCCCAAATCCTTTAAACCCTCATCTTCTCTCTTCTGAAGAACCCTAGCCGCCTCCCCTTAAATCCCTCTCCTAATCCCATTGATAATGGGATTCCATCATTATTTGCTTACCACATCTATGTTTCTCCGCTACTGGTCATATATTTATGGTATTACAAAAGTACTTGCCCAATTTTGGCAAGTACCATCTCCAAATCAGACTTCAATCGACTTAAATCTTGGAGATTTGGACAATATTTTGTCCATATAACTGAAGAAAAGCCTGATTGATTATACCAGTTGGCCGATCTTAAGCACCGAACCCTAATTAGGGTTTGGAGTTTGATTTATTTCTTTTCCGGTTACTTTACTGATTGCATGTGTATTTTTCTTATTTCCTTATTTATGTTTGCTTAATTTTCCTTCCTTGTTTACTCGTTTGATCTAACTAATGTATAAACCTCCTTCCCCGCTTCCCCTTTAAGTCCCAACGACTACTGCATTGACTACAACATAAAACTACTGCTATTGCTCTCTCACTCTCACTCCTACTATTCTTTATTTTGAGACCTTGGTCGGCTGAAAGCGAAGGCCATCGGAATTCGATTTTTGCCTTTTCTCGGTGCGAGCACTACTTGGGGTTCACTTGAAACCCTTGGGAACTCTGATGCACTAGAATTTTGGGGTTCTACTGTTCATTGCTATTGACGATTGGAATATTGCTGGGACTGCTTCTTTTTACTTGTTTGTTTGTTCGTCTACCACTGGTAAGTATCTTTGGCCCAAGAAATTTTATTCCCTTTCGTTTATATTCATGATATGTACATTTGTGCCACTTAAACCTTTGTGAACCAATATGCTACTATATTACCCTACTATTTCATGGCTCTTGACTTGCCTAATTTCTACCTTCAGTGTATGCATATGGTATGTGCTCAGCATGAATGATTCTCACAACCTCGAGCATGTCTAGCCTGGTATGTTTTTATGTTTCTTAATGTTTATACCTGTTGCTCGTCCTGAGATGATATCCATACTTTATTTTGCATTCTGGTGATAGACTAATTCATGTGCTCTAGTTCCTATTGGACAATTCATGTGAGACTTATTACTCTACTAAAGTCAGTTCTCAACTATGTTAGCTAAAGTGTGTTACCCTGCTAATTGTTACTTTAATGTATGTTCCATGCCTAGTTTAATGCTATGTTGTTTACTCCCACCTATGGCTTACAAGGTAAATAATGTAATATCGAGCCTTTTCCCCTATGTGTGGTCTGATAATCTAGTTCTTAAGGTATCATTGCCTACTATGAGTTCTGGTGTTGTTTAAGCTTTTGTATTATGACAGGTATTTTGCATGTTCGAGTTTCTTCATGCTCAATTAATGTTTATTTGTAGACCATGTCCACCAACATGTTTGGTTATCCCATTTTTATTATGTTGTCATGCTAGACATCTTCATGTGAGGACTGTACTCTATTGGTTTTGTATCTATGATTCTACTGAACTCTCATGTCTGAAGTTCGTTATGTTAATTCTGGACTATGCTTTGCTTTGAAACTTTACTTATAGTAGTTTGTTATCCTATGATGGTCAATCATGTCACCTTAGCTTCTGAAAAATGCAAGCATGAACCTGACTTCTGTATGCCCTATGAACTTGTCAATATGCTTTAGAGAGAACTGATGTTAGTTATGGCTTTGAGAATTCAGTGTGTAGACTTCAAAAGTTGTTTAATTAATCCCATGTATAGTTTGTTACTCGTGTGGTTAAGTTTTGCATTGTTGTGCAAGTTTGTCCCCACTTCAGGCCTGGTATGGGTCCGTGTCTAAGTTTGAGTCATGCAACTGATACACACTAATGTTTTAGGGTGTATCTAGATATGGGTTTGCTATTTGTGCGAAAAATAAGCTTATTTGTAAGGCCCGGTAAAATTTTGCAAAAGAAAATAATATTTCGTGGTGCCGAATTGGTTTTATGTGTTGAGTATTATAGAAATTCTTATTTGTAAGGCCCCGTAAGTTTGACTCGATTTGGGTGATTGTGGATCGACTCACGAAATCAGCACACTTCTTGCCGGTTAAGGCTACCGATACAGCGAAACGATATGCTCAGTTGTATATCAAAGAAATAGTTAGGTTGCATAGCACTCCAGTTTCCATCATATCTGATCGGGGAGCACAATTCACTGCTAACTTTTGGAAAAAATTTCAGCAAGGTTTGGGCACTCAGGTGAATCTTAATACAGCCTGTCACCTGCAGACTGACGGGCAGGCAGAGCGGACTATTTAGATGCTCGAGGATATGTCGCGTGCTTGTGTTATAGACTTGAAAGGTAGCTAGGATGATCATTTACCACTCATAGAGCTTGCATACAACAATATCTATCATGCTATCATTCAAATGGCACCGTTAGAGGCTTTATATGGTGGGAGACGTAGATCTCCCATTGGGTGGTTCGAAATTGGGAGGCAGAGTTGATAGGGCCAGACCTCGTGCATCAGGCCATGGAAAAAGTTAAAATCATTAAGGAGCGGTTGAACACTCCTTGGAGTCGTCAAAAATCCTATTCGGATGTTTGTCGTAGGGATTTGGTGTTCAAAGAAGATGATTGGGTATTCTTGAACGTTTCCCCCATGAAAGGGGTAATGCAATTTGGTAAGAAAGGGAAATTGAGTCCAAGGTATGTCAGACCGTACAAAATCATTCAGAGGATCAGTGAGGTGGCGTACAAAGTTGAGCTACCACCTGAGATGTCATTAGTACACCCGGTATTTCATGTGTCTATGTTATAGAAAGTAGCTGGAGACCCGACATTCATTGTTCTTGTTGAGACTATTGAGGTAAATGAAGAATTGACTTATGACGAGATTCCAGTTTCTATGTTTGATCGGCAAGTCTGAAAGTTGAGAAACAAGGAAATTGCATCCGTGAAAGTGTTATGGCAAAACCAACAGGTTGAAAAGTCTACTTGGGAGGCCGACAAAGAAATGAAGAAAAAGTATCCTTATTTGTTTGACTAGCCATGTATTTAAAAAGTTGTGATCTATGAAAATTCTAAGAGTTGCTTTCTTTGAATTATGTATCATTTGTATAATTAGCGTTAAGGGTGTTCCTTTATGGTAATATATTGCTTGTGAGGCCACAGTTGATGTTGTTTTGTGTTATGCCACATCGTTGGATTCAATATTTATTGTTAGGATGTGTTTCTAGGTCTCTCTAACAGGTGGATAAGCCTAGTTACAAAGGAAACTCTGGCGAAAGTTTTTCAAATTTAGGGAGTTAGTCAAATTTGGGGCTTCTGGTGTGTGGTATGAAATATGAGTTGCATAAGATGCTAATAAGAGATTTTTACCCTCATTCGAGGACGAATGGTCCTCAGTGGGGGAGAATGTAAGGCCCCGTAAAATTTTGCAACAAAGAATAATGTTTCGTGGTGCCGAATTGGATTTACGTGTTGTGTATTATAATGTGTCGCAAGCTCACTGTGGCTCGGACCTTTTGGATTGAATAATGCACTGGAAAGTAAAGGAATATTTTTGGCGGAAAAGCACATTTATGCGGTCCATTATGCGACATAATCACTTTGTGGGCCGCATAATGGCCGCAGAAGTGAGGCAGAAAAGGGTCAGCTGGGATGCAATTATTATGCAGTCGACTATGCGACCGCATAACTATTCTGCGGTACATTATACGACCGTAGAACAGCTATGCAGACCGCATAGAGACAGCAGACACAGGCAAATTTTTGGTCGTTTTGGTCAGCGATTATGCGACCGATATGCGGTCCGCATATTGATTATATGATCGCATATGCGATTGCAGAACCTATTCCGGAGCTCCATTTTTTGGTTTTTACAACCCGACCCTATTTTGTTAAATACACTCTTTGAGCCATTTTTTAGCTATAATTTGACATTTTAGAGAGAGAGAGAGTTTCCTAGAGTGAGAAGGTGTTCTTCAATAATTGTTCTTCAATTCGTGCTCAAGTTTTGGAAGATTAATAAGGGAAACTCACTAGGTCTTCATCCTAGAGGTACGATTCTACACCCTAACCCTCAATTTCGAAATTATCTGAAAATGGTAATTAGCAAGATAATATTTGGGCATGAGAGTCATTTATTTTACATGCATGTGATGTCAAGGGGTGTAGGAAGATTATTGAACTAGGCATGGTAAAGATTGGGTTGTGGGATGATGGAATTCTCTATAAAAGGACCTTGAAACCTTATGCACACCTAGTGTTTGATAAATTGCTCAAATGAGCTAAAACCATGATTATCTTCCTAATTTTGGTTCAATTTGTTATATTTGTAAAATAGATTGAAGTTGCTATGAATTCCCGAACATTTACAGTGTAAGGAAGCACAAATGAGGTATTTTGGCTAAACTCTTCTTTAAGAATTGGAATTCCCATTATCCTTGTAAGTTCCAAGATGTTGATTACAAATCGAGTATTCCGATATGTCTTGTGAATAAGATATACGTTCAATTCCTATTTCAAATGCTCTTATCATATTGCATTATAAATTGGGGATGTGTTCTACACTATGGATTGTGTATCCACTTGTTAAATTTTCAACTCATGATTTATGTGAAGGTTATTATGCCAAGATGTGTAGAGATTGTGATTGTGATACACCTCTACCTGTTTACATTGGAGTGAGGCGGTACGACCGCTTTGTGTTGGTATTGGTATCGTTGATGCATTTCCACCCGCATACATTGTGGTGAGGAGGCATAGCCGCTTTGTGTTGGCATTGGTATCGTTGATGCATTTCCACCAGCATACATTGCAGTGAGGCGGCATAGCCGCATTGTGTTGATATTGGTATCGTTGATGCATTTCCACTCGCATACATTGGGGTGAGGCAGCATAGCCGCTTTGGGTTTGGTATTGGTATCGTTGATGTATTTCCACCTGCATATATTGGGGTGAGGCGGCATAGCCGCTTTGTGTAGGTTCTCGGTACTGTGGTTATACATACACCCGCATACATTGGGGTGAGGGGGCAGGACCGCTTGAGTAGAGTTGTAGTATTATACATACACCTCCACCTGCATACACCGGGTGGGGCGGCGGGGGCGCTTTGTGTGAAGATGGTTACAGAGGATCTCATCATAAATCCTATAAATGTTATTGATAGCTTTTAATAAGCTTGCTATGGTTTAAACGGTTTTCTATATTATGCTATTGTCGCCGTGATTCATCATATACATATTGTATTTCTAAATTCTTAAATTGGTGTTTGGTTTTCATACTAGTACTATTCGACGGTACTAACGTCCCTTTTTCTGGGGGCACTGCATATTTAAATGGATGTAAGTGGTGCTTAGCAGGACGTATTGATCAGTGATAGTTGCACACCTTCTTCCCAGCTAACTTGGTGAGAACCACTTTATCCCGGGGTCATGTATATTTTGTTCTTTGTATATTATGTTTGAGGTATAGCCGGGGCCTTGTTGCTGGCATTATCATTGTACTCTTATATATCTATAGAGGCTCCGTAGATATAGTGTGGGTTGTGTATTGGTGCTGGGAAAGTCAAAATATGTTATGTGGTGGTTGTATTATTTGTCCATTTAAGACATTAAAAATGATGAAACTATTGGTAATGAATTGGTATTGTAGACCTGATCACGTTTTTGTCTAATTAATGAAATTATGTATTATCTTCATTCGTGGATGAGTTTGGGTAGAAGTAAATCTAACAGGCTTTCTCAGGCGGGTTCACTTGGTTGATTGCCGGTAGCGCTCCTCGGTTTTGGGGCGTGATATTATTGACGGCATCGATATTGCTGGGTTATTCTCCCTTGGGCGTACTCTGTTTATTGGGCCTGTATTCGTTTTAGTTGTAATATGTGACCATGTATTCTTTATTTTGGGCCTATAATGATTTGTAAACATACAATTGAGGAGTTAGTGAATCTTGGGAAACGAGTGTACTATATTCTTGCATAAAAGGGTAGAAAACATGCCTATAGGGTCTAAGTGCTTTATTTGATATCCTGCTCAACATGTCCTATTCCTGTACACTGTTAGAAAACATGACCATAAGAATCTAAGTGCTTCACTTGTTCACATGCTCCACTTCTATACGGTATTAGATAGTATGCCTGTAGGATTCAAACATCACTGTTATCTGCTCAATTTTCTCTAATGCTATGTGTTATATCATGCCTATAGGATACAACAACATGTGTTTTTACTAACTCTCATCTAGGTACCATGTTTATAGGGCTTCAACTAATTAATCAATCAATCACACACTGCTCATCTAGATATCATGGCTCTATGACCTTAATCAACTAAGCAATTCCTTTGTTTCTTCATTGTATTGATACACTTAGATGACATGCCTATAGGGATAAAGTATCATAAAATCAATTTCAATTGTCAATCGTTAGAAATCCTGCATATAAGATATTGTTACTCATCTTAGAAAGCATTTCTATAAATCAACATCGTTAATCTTGGGCATTCGAACAGTCTTATTGCCTCGATGAACGAACAATATAGATGCCATGCCTATATGTAAGTAATATTTTTAATCTGTAAATCTATTAGCCTAAAACTGCAATGCTACAAGTACAATGCTGGAAATCAGAATCACCTAGAAATGATGCCTATACGACTTAACAGCTATAATGCTTCTTAATCCTGAAATTGTCTACTGCCTAATCTGCCCATGTGCATTTGTTTTTTATATGCGAAGGCTAACATGAGCCCTTCATGTTTTTTATGTGAAGTCCAATATGTTTTGAATGTTCGCCAGTTTTATCATTTTTTAGCATCCTAAGTAGAGTCTATAACCACCCAAATAATAGGTCCAATGACTCCTAGACCATAGGCGTGGGATGGGTAGTGCACGCGTAGGACACGACCTAGAATTGAATTAAAGCGGCTTTATGTAAACAACTTTAACTTAGTAATCGGGTAGCAGGAGATGATAGTTTGTTCCCGCTGAATAATATGAGCAACCCCTACATAAAGGGAGTTGTGAAGTATTACTTATGTTGCTCTGGGTAATCCTTTAGGATAAAAAACTTGGGACCCCCTTCTTTATATGTTTATTGTTCACATATAGTCGTCAAATTAAGTTGTATCTTGCAACCTCTGAGGACTTGTACTGATTATCTATATAGTCTAATTATTGCTCGATTTTCTTTGCATGTGTTCATAATAGAACCTTTAAATTCCTTGTCTTCCCCTCACTTATATGATCACTTAGGACTATTGTAATCCGAAAATCCTACATAGTTTAAAATTCTTCTAGGACCCACATTTGTGGACCTCGAAGAGTGCCTAACACCTTCTCTTTTAGATAATTGGATCCCTTACAGCATCTTTGGTGACGTAGACTAGTTAAACATAATTATTTTCAAATAGATGCCCTAACGACCCCAAAATCATTTGGTGGCAACACTTCTCATTTAATACCCCCGTTTAAAAGAGTTGTCACATGTCGAAACCTGCTTTCGAGAGAAAAAGGGGCACGACAACATGGATTATTTGATGACATGTACATCCTTTCCCATATTTGTTTAAATTGCTATGACATATGCCCTCCCCTTATTTCCATTTATTTGCTATGACATGAACATCAATACCTCCGTTGCTTTCATCTTGTTTAAGATTGCTACATCATGTCTCTCTCATCCCTATCTCCCTATTTGCTTCATTTAATTACGTTCTCCCATGTTTTCATGAATAAAACTTACTTTTCTCTTCCGTCTTTCCCTTTTTCTTTTTTCTCTCATTTATATTGTTTACTGTTTTATGCACTTTCATCATGCGAAAATTTGGCAACGGGTTACTATTTTTGCATAAATCATGCCCCCCACATCATACTCCACTCATGCTTATTATCAACATAGCGGCGCTTGATGAGTGTCTGCGTTTTCCTAAAGAACATCCTTTTGAACTAGAAAGGATTTTTTGCACTAGACTAGTTGAACAGTGGTGCAGTCGACGGTCCCGTGCCTTTCCCTCTCGAGTTGTTCACTTGAGAGCACCAGTCTAGACCTTTCTAAAAACCACACTCTGATTTGAAATGTACATGCATCATGCTAAACCTAGCACGAATTGAGATGTCATTGATGCATCAACCCGCTTAGATGAACCTCTTCCAAAGTCAAACGAGATTTCCATAATCTGTTACACCCCATGTTTTCGTACATAAAAGTACGCCATAAGTAAAGTGATAGAAGCTTGAAAATGAGATACTACATCCCGCATTTTGGTGTGTTAATGTTTCGTTGTAAGTTAATCGACGTAAGTTCGGGGTTGAGATTTTATTGAAATCATAAGCGTTATGCTATTTCAAACACATGATGAGTAAATTCGTGAAGGAGAGAAGGTAAGCAAATAGAAGAAAATGAGTTTCGTTAAAATTTGTCGATTTGGGATAAAATACGGGCCGAGCGCAAATACCCGATATTTATGGACTAGTACCATATAAGGTACCATATGGCTATGATAGTAGGGTGTATAAAGTGTATTAAAAGAGTAGTATTTTATGTAATTTTAGATAATTCTTAATTATATGGGTAATTGGTTAATTATTAAACTAGTGGGGGAATTAATGGATTGATTAAGAAAAGGGGTGGATAATTGGATAAGTGAAGGGGCACTCACGTGGAAACACCCCTTAAATCCCATGAATGACTCTTTAAGTCAGTACATTATGTGACAAAAGTTGGATAAGTTTGAGGGATCTTACCTTTAATATGGCAGCCCATGAATTTGTTAAGAAAAGCCAGTAAGCGACTGATACAAGATGTGGAAAGGTGTTACACTTTTAGAGCACGACAAGGATTAACATTTTCTTTAGCCTTCAACACGTGAATTGCCAAAATACATTCACCTTAACAATGCAAGATAATATTTTCTTACTCCCCTTTTAAGATTAGAAGATGAAGCATCATGTTGCAGAGAGATTGCATGCGTTATGTGCAATGATCGGAACAACAACGTGAGATTTTGCAAATTTAAGGGAAGTACGGTGAAATCTTTCTCAAAACTATCACACGGATTGTTCCCTACTTCAGGTATGTTATGGCTATCCCTTCTTTCTTTTGGCATGATCTATACGACACGAATGAAATGAGAAAATGCACACTTCCATAAATGACTCTATTCATAGCAATAATACGGGTGTATATATTCTTGATTTTTCATGTGAATTTGTTACAACCCATGTTTTCGTACGTACGAGTCGTCATAAGTCAATTGATGTAAGCTCAA
>AWOL01S0030690.1:2639-18493 GCA_000715115.1 Nicotiana otophora
TCCAACCACCTCCGCTGATGCAAGTTAAGATCCTTCTGTTTGAACAAATGCTGCAAACTCCGATGATCAATGTAAATCTCACAATGGACACCATATAAATAGTGCCACCAAATCTTCAAGGTGTGAACAATAGCTGCTAAATCAAGGTCGTGGACAGAATAGTTCTTCTCATGGGTCTTCAACTGGCAGGAGGCATAAGCAATCACTCTACCCCCTTGCATCAGAACACACCCAATGTCGATCCGCGAGTCATCACAATACACTGTGTAAGAACCAGAAACTGATGGTAGGACTAGATCTGGAGACGTGGGCAAAGCAGTCTTGAGCTTCTGAAAGCTCTCCTCGCACTCCTCCGACCGCCTGAAAGGAGCACCCTTTTGGGTCAATTTGGTCAAGGGTGATGTAATAGATGAGAAACCCTCCACAAAACGACGGTAATAGTCTGCCAACCCAAGAAAGCTCCGATCTCCGTGGATGAGGACGGTCTAGTCCAACTCTGCACTGCCTTTATCTTCTTCGGATCCACCTGAATACCCTCACTCGACACCACGTTCCCCAAGAACGCCATTGAACTGAGCCAAAAATCATACTTGAAGAACTTTGCATAAAGCTTCTCATCCCTCAATCGTTGTAACACAATCCTCATATGTTGAGCATGCTCCTCCTGGATACGAGAGTACACTAGGATGTCATCAATGAATATAATAACAAACAAGTCGAGATAAGGTTGAAACACACTGTTCATCAAATGCATGAACGCTACTGGGGCGTTGTCAACTCAAACGACATCACAAGGAATTCATAATGGCCATATCAGGTCCTGAAAGCTGTCTAAAGAATATCTGAGTCACGAATCTTCAGCTGGTGATACCCTGACCTCTAATCGAACTTGGAGAACACCATCGCTCCCTGAAGCTGGTCAAACAAATCATCAATATGCGGCAAAGGATACTTGTTGGTTGTGACCTTGTTCAACTATCTGTAATCAATGCACAGTCTCAAAGTACTATCCTTCTTCTTCACAAATAGAAATGGTGCACCCCAAGGTGACACGCTAGGCTGAATAAACCCCTTATCAAGGAGTTCCTGAAGCTGCTCCTTCAACTCATTCAACTCCGCCGGTGCCATACGATACGGTAGAATAGAAATAGGCTGAGTGCCCGGCACCAAATCAATACTGAAATAAATATTCCTATCGGGCGGCATGCCCGATAGGTCTACAGGAAGCACATCTGGGAAATATCGCACCACCGGAAGAGAATCAATAGCAGGGGCCTCTGTACTAACATCCCTCACAAAGGCCAGATAAGATAGACAACCTTTCTCAACCATCCGATGAGCTTTCAAGTATGAAATCACTCCACTGGGAACATAGTCTATAGAGCCTCTCCACTCAACCCTCGGCAACCCCGGCATCTCCAACGTCACGGTCTTAGCGTGACAATCTAGAATAGCATGACATGGAGACAACCAATCCATACCCAAAATCATGTCAAAATCGACCATACTAAGCAGCAAGAGATCTACTCTGGTCTACAGACTCCCAACACTCACCACACATGACCGATATATACGGTCCACAATAATAGTATCACCTACAGGACTAGATACGTGAATAGATGAAACTAAAGACTCACGGGGCATATCCAGATAATGAGAGAAATATGAGAACACATATGAATAAGTGGAACCAGGGTCAAATAATACAGAGGCATCTCTATGTCACACTGAGACAATACCTATAATCACAGCATATGAAGTAATGGCATTTGGTCTGGCAGGAAGAGCATAGAAACGGGCATGGCCGCCCCCTGATCGGCCTCCCCCTCTTGGGCGACCCCTAGCTGACTGAGCTCCACCCCAAGCTGGCTGAGCGGGTGGTAAAGCAACTGGTGCTGATGTCAGAGACTGGCTCCTCTGCTGAGCCAGACCTCCCGTAAGGCGGGGACAATGTCTCCTAATATGGCCAAACTCTCCACACTCATAGCAAATCCCCGGTGCTAGTGTTGGGGACTGAAAAGAGCCTCGAGCACGGGGATAACTGGAAGAAGGACTTGGCATAGACGAGCCCTGACCTGATGGAGCATGGGATGGACTCTGAGCTGGGAGGGTACTGAGAGATCAATGGCCCTGCTGATAACTGTGGGAACCATGGCCAGATGATGTACCACGATGAACTGGGTGAGCCGTCTGAGCATGTCTGAAAGGACGGCCTCTACCGTGCTAGAACTGAGCCCCAGAAGGAGAACCTCTAAGTCCACCATGTCCATGAGGCCTCTTGGACTCACTCTCAACCCGCTCCTGGCTGTGAACCATCTCTATCTGACGAGCAATGTCGACAACCTCATCAAAAGTAGCACTAGACACTCTCTCTCTAGTCATAAGAAATTGCAGCTAAAACGTGAGGCCATCTATGAACCTCCTGATCCTCTCTTTGTCTGTGGGAACAAACCAGATAGCATGACGGGCCAACTCAAAAAATCTCATCTCATACTGCATCACGGATATATCACCCTGACAAAGCTGCTCGAACTGCCTGAGCAGCACCTCTCTGTGGGACCGAGGCATAAACTTCTCCAGGAAAAGAACGTAGAACTGCTACCATGTAAGGGGTGTTGCGCCGACCGGCCTACATCTCTCGTAATCCTCCCACCAACTGAAGGCAGCCCAAGAGAATTAAAAAGTAGTGAACGAGACCCCACTGGTCTCCAGAATACTTGTCGTAAGGAGTATCCTCTAACATTGTCCAAGAAACCTTGTGCATCCACTCCCTCTGCACCACTGAAGGATAGAGGCTGGAGCCTCCCAAACCTCTCTAATCTACGTTGCTCATCCTCAGGCATAGCAGGAACCACATAATCCTAAGCAGCGGCAACCGGCTAGACTGGTGGTGCCCTCGGTGTCTAGAATCCATGTACCACCTGCTCTGGTGTACGGGCGGCGGGAGTCTGAGCGCCTACCCTATCCTGAGAAGTGGTTGTTGCGGCCGGAACAGAGACTGCCTAAGCAAGACTGGTACACGCAGTCAGAATTTGAGCTAAGGCGTCCTGAAGGTTTGGAATCACAGTAGGCACAGGTAGTGCCTGAGCTGGTCCCACAACCTCATCCACAACTAGTGCCTGCTCCTGAACTGGGGCAACTAGTGGGTCTGCAGGTACTGCCCCAGTTGTAGTGCGGGTTGCACCTCTGCCCCTACCACTGCCTCTACCGCGACCTCGGCCTCTCGCGGCCTTGGCTTGAGGTACTGTTGGTTGTTCGTCCTGCCCCATAGTACAAGTCCTCACTATCTGTGAGAGAATGAAACAACAAATGTTTAGTCACCAGAATCAACATATTCGCATGACAAGTATTCAAGAATATGAAGTTTTTCCTAAGGGTTCTACAACCTCTCGAAGATAATTACAGACGTCTCTATACCGATCCGCAAGACTCTACTAAACCTGCTCATGACTCGTGAGACCTATGTAACCTAGGCTCTGATACCAACTTGTCACGATCCAAACCTTAACCCGCCGTGATGGCACCTATCGTGATACTAGGCAAGCCGACATTTCCAAAACACTTTTAATATTTAACAGAAATGAATTAAGACATTTAAAATAATCGGAATTTTTCATAAAACAGGGTAAAATCCAAAACATAAGTGCGGAAAAATAGCCCGACATCGGGGTGTCACTGAGTCATGAGCATCTAGATATCCAGTCTAATACAACAATGTCTAAGTATCAATATAGAAAAGAAAGAAAACATAGAAGGAGAGACAAGGTCTGCGGACGCCGGCAGCTACCTCGTAGTCTCCGATACTCGATCGCGCACAACCTCAATGACCTCTGTGATCAAACACACCTGGATCTGTACATGAAGCGCAGGGTATAACATGAGTACAACCAATTCAGCAAGTAACAGAAATAAATAAGGAACTGAGAAGGTAGTGATGAGTTATACAAATATAATTCAATTTCAATAATTCCAGCAAAAAATAGACATGCTTTCAAATCCGGTAATTTAAGTCAAATCAGTTTTATACAGTTAGAGTCACTACTAGAAAATAGACCTATAGCAACAGTGTTTTAGCAACGGTTACTCAAACGTTGTAATAAAATATCTATGGCAACGGTTACAACTGTCGCATAATCTTCTCAGACCTATTAAGATAGGTAGTAAAATAAACCGTTGCATTAGGACATGACGATGTCTTAATTCGTTGCAACAGAGTCATCTTTGGCAACGGTTCTTGAAACAAAAAGGTTGTTGGGTCCGTTTTACTTTCCCTCCCTAGTTTCCCTCTTCTAACTTTTTCGCGCCTTGTTTTCACAAGAGAGAGACTAAGCGTCTCAAGGAAAAACAAAAAAGAAAAAGTAAAATTCCTAATACATATACAAAAAACAAAAATCCTAAATTTGATACAAGCCCTAAAAGACCTGCCGTCCACACTCAAGCTACCACCGAGAAAGGCTAACGGGAAAATCCAAGAGATTTCTTCAGCCCTAAAAGACCTGTCATCCCTAGAGGTTCTGATCTCTATCCAACTCTCTTTTTCTTCAAAACAGATTTATTTTCTAAAATTTTTGCTCTCATTCATCAACAGAGAGATTGTTGAGGCCTCTCCAGTTTAAAGCTAACTTAAGTCTCATCTCCTTTACACTAGGTAAGATTCATGTTATATACTTTTTTATTAATTTATTTATTTATCAAGTAAAAGACAAATTGAGAATAAATTATTGGGGTAGCTAATTCTACCAATTTATATGTTTCTTTACTCTTTGTGAAGGTAATCAGACAAAGTAAAGCAAAGACCTCAAATCACTTTTTTGTCGGCCTTCCTAAACATATTTTTAATTTCAATTAGGATAATTCTCTCTAATTAGTTTACAAATCGCTGTGGTCTATGATTACGATTTTAGACTTTTGTTGATTAGTAGATTGTTGATTTCTTTGTTTTGTTTTTGTTTTGTTGCTGTTTCTTTGCCGATTAGTGTATCTTTAGGCTTCAAGCGTTAGTGTGTTATTAATTGCTTATGAGAAGTACAGTGCTGGAGTATTCATATTAAGAAATTCGTTTATTTTCTGTCAAAACAATATTGAACTTTTCAACTAAATAACTATGGAAACTTAAGGAGGCACAGGGACATTCACATTCTAGCAATAAGTCTAGAGTGCGAGTTATATTAGGAGATTTGTGTCTTTATCTTCAAGCACGTCAAGTTATATACAATTTTCATTCCTTTTTCTAAATATTATTGAATAACAATGTTTTAACAAGTATATTCACATTCCTTTGTTGCTTTCATTAAATCATGAATGAGATTTGAGTTGTCCATTTTTTGCTTAAATCTGTGAATTCTACATGCTTAATTATTAGACTAATTTGGACTCTTTCCTCTGTTGATTTCTGATTCTGTTAGCATGTTTCAATGAAAAGTTTAAGTGTGATTGGGTTTCAGTGATGAATTTAGCACCTATTTGTTGAAATCTACTTACGTGAAATGATCGAGTTAATATGAAAGATGACAGAACTAGGAATCTGACCACCAGTAGGTCAGAGTCATTTCTGGCGAAGTCAGTGCAACATTTTTAATCACAGTGTTGCAAAGTGTATTTGTTACATAACTCTTCATGTGAATATTAAATCATGTTACTGCACTGTTCTTTCTTCCTATTCTTTTTACATCCTGACTAACAATATGTTTTCCATAAAGGATGAAGCTACATAGTGTTTTACATAGTAAATGAGCACAATCAGCCTGTTGGTCCTAGTAAAGATGCTGTGACAGAATTGGGCAGTTTCCTTGGCACATTGGCAAGGAATGCGAATCTTTTCCCTCTTGATATATATGATTGGAGGAAAATGGACACAAAAGACGATTTGTTGGCATATACCAAGGTTTGAAGTTTCTAATTCAATTTTTGTTTGAATATATTCAATACTTTTTTACTAACCCATTAAAACAATTTATAGGAGAAATATGATATTCCTGACACTGCGAAAAAATGGGTTTTGGATGCAATTCAAGTTGCTTGGAGAAGACACAAGAATAATTTGAAAAACCAGCCCTTTGAAGCATACGGGAATGATGAAATTCGAATGCAAAATAGGCCTGAATATATTCCAACATCTCAATTTAAGGATCTCCTCAAATAGTAGAACTCCGAAAAAGTCCAGGTAAGTTTTACTACTTGTAGCAACTGAAACTTATAACTTACAAACAATGGTATATTTCCATTTAGTTTAAAAAACAATAGGGCAAATCATATTTTATATTTTGAGAGTAAAATAAAACAAGAAACAAATGACACAACTAAACTGAACACTTCTTTCTCTGGTCTTGTTGACTCCTTTATTTGCAGAAAATGTCAGACATCAATACTGAGAATCGAAAACAATTGAAGAATCCACATACTACTGGCAAAACAAGCTTTGCTGTAGTCCGTAATGATTTGGTGTGTGCTCTTATTTATCAGTAATTATGATCATGTTGTCATTTTTAAGAATATTTTTGATACCCACTCTTAATGTATCTAGGAAAAAGAGAAGAACACTTCCGAACCTTTATCACTTCGAGAATTCTTTGTGGCTACAACAGCAAGAAAATCTGGAAGGTCATACAAGGAATCTAATGAAGATACAACTACTAAAATTGTACGAATTCTATCTTATTGCTTTTTTATTGAGATGAATTATTTGTTCTTACTGGCTTTTTATTTACCAAAGTTTTCATTTTAAAAATTTGTATTATAGGTTGAAATGGAAAAAATTGAAACACAACAAAGTGAAGATGGTAGCAGTTCTGTTAATGTATTTGCAGCCATTATGGGACCTGAACATCCAGGACGTCTTAGATTGTATAGACGAGGGGTTACAAGAACTTCTTTGAAAGGAAAAATAGGATATTTTGAATCCTCTTCAAATTCTACAAATGATCTAGTGCAACAAATGGAAGAAAGGATGACAATAATGTTCGAGGAATAGAAGGAACAATTTGAGAAATAGAAGGAACAATATGTGGAACAAAAGAGAAGGATGCGACAAGAAATTCTAGGAGATATGTTTGTACAACTTCAGCGTTCAGGATTGCAAATTCATCCTAATATTTTAGCAAACTTGTGTGCTCGTTCACCAGGAGAAGCTTCATCCACACACCAAGTAGCTATTCAACCAATCAACAGGCCATCATTTAGCAGCAACAATCAAGGTTCGAATTCTTTTCGAGATTAGTTATAGATTGGTTGTGTGCGCAATCTGTATCTCTCAAAAATAGAGACTGATTTCTCAGAAACAGAGATTGATCTCTCTTTTCCTCTTTGTTGTGTGCGCAATATGTATCTCTCAAAAACAAAGACTGATATCTCTTTTCCTCTTTGTTGTATGCGCAATCTGTGTCTCTCAAAAATAAAGACTAATCTCTGTTGCATAATATTTTGTTGTGTGCGCCATCTGTGTCTCTCAAACTACTATCCTTTGCTACTTCTAATTAATTGATCTACTAGCATCTAGTATAAAAGTGTTTCATTGTGCTATTGAAATTTTGGTGCTGTGGTGCGTACTTTTGTAGTTGTTATTGCTACCCTGGTGTATGAAATCATGATGCTGGTAATGTGGTGCACATTTTCTTTAGTTTCTGTTGGTGCACATTATACTCTCTTTCACATTTCTAAGTAAAAAGCTAAGTACCTATGCTCCAATAGAGAATGTAGAGTAGCAGTGGCAGGCATGATTTTGAAACCAGTGTGATGGGTTGGTGGCCCAAACACACCAGTTTGAGGGTGAGGAGCCCAGTACTTATCGTCTGATTGTTCCTTGATCACTTCATCTGTGTATTCCTCTGGAATCTTGTCGTACACTGATGCGTGCACTGCCCTCCTGCACAACACAATACTCACTATAAATAAGTCTCAAGATCCAACAATATGAGGCGAAATAGAAAAAATGGAGATTTGTGAATACATATAACACATGTGTGTAGCGTATAGACATATAAAAACTGACCTGCCACTTGAGCAGCTGAATTGGTTCAGAAAGCGCTTACCCAAGATCAAGAGTCCCCTCTTCTGTAAGAGTCACTATCTTACATAAGATAGTGATTTTTTTGGTGTAACATTTTACATACTTGGACTTCTGGTTCTTTTTTGTAGCTTGATTTTCTGAAGTGGCAATGCCAATTTCATCTTTTGTTTTGTCTTCTAAGTACTTATATTATTTTATTGGTGTTAATATATAGTGCAATAATAATGATATACAATATTTTTCTTTTTCCTACCCTCTAACTATTTTTGTTCTTGTTGAATTTACAGGTGAACCAAATGATCAAGGGAGAGATGAAAGCAGTGAAAACCTTACCTAAAAGTATTGGTTGAAGAATCTTCAGACAATCAAGGAATGTTTTTATTTTTGAACTAGTTTGCAAACTTATATATTCCAACTCTTGGATTATTAAACACCTTTATCGTATATGTTATTTTTATAAATGGATAATCGTAGTTGTATATTTTGAATTATGATTCCGTTGATGAATATATTTTTATTTCATCAGTTATATATTAATTTCAGTATATTATACATTTATCTTGTTACGATAGCTGACAACAACCGTTAATAGCTTCCAATAGCAGTCACAGTAGCTCAGTATAACCGTTGCAGTAGCTCATTATAACCATTGCAGTAGCTTATAATAACCGTTGCAACAGCTTATAATAACCGTTCCAACAGGTAAAATAAAACAGTATAAAAATATTGCAATGTCTATAGCAACGGTTCTCAGTCGTCGCAATACACAAATAGCGACGGTTCAAAACCGTTGCCATAACTCACTATTAATCATTGGATTTGATCATGATAAAATTGTCACAGTAGATGTGCCTATGGCAACGGTTATGAAAACGTTGCTTGAAGCCGTTGCAATAGAGCAATAGCGACGCAAGATCCCGCAACAGACGCTAAACCGTGGCACTAACTTTATCGCAACGGGTTTTTTACTATGGCAACGGAACGTGTGGCGTTGCCTTAGGCTTATTTTCTAGTAGTGAGTGCAGGTATTCTGGATATGAATCTTTCAGAAATTTCACGACAATGACAGATAGCAACTAAGTGCATCAACAAATGAAAGCAAGTACCGCCTTTCAGGGCAACAGTCATTCAACTCGTCACAACAGTTCAATCACTCGGTTCTCAGCCCTCAGTACTCACTCTCAATAGGTATCTGTGCTCACTTGGGGTGTGCAGACTCTGGAGGGACTTCTTCAGCCCAAGCACTATATCGATGCGGCGTGCAGCTCGGTCCTATATAAATAGCCATAAGGCTCGTCGCGGCGTGTAACTCGATCCATATATACAGCCCTAATGCTCATTGCGGCTTGTAACCTGATCCATATATACAGCCCTAAGGCTCGTTGCGGCGTGCTACCCGATCCATATATACATATAGCTCACAGCTCGGCACTCAGGCCCTAACTCAGTCTCCAACCTCTCTAGTCTCTCGGGCTCTCAGAAATCATAAAGATCATCCCAAACAAAGATAACATAGTGTATCAACAAGAATCCAGAAAAAACTGAGATATGATACGCAAGTAAAACCATGACTGAGTACAAGATAGCAATTAGCAAATACTTCAACAAGTACAAAACCTCTGCGGGTCCCAACAGTACCATCACATAGCCTAAGTATGATTTCTAACATGATTTGTAGTCAAAGTTCAATAACATAGAGAGGACAGGTAATTAACAATAGGCTATTCGACTTTACAGTCTCACGGAGTGGACCAAGTCCCAATTCCTCACGGTGCGTGCTCATACGCCCATCACCTAGCATGTGAGTCACCTCCAAAATAGTCACATCATACCAAAATTCTGGGGTTTCATACCCTCACGACCAGATTTAAGACTATTACTAACCTTGAACCGTGCAAAAATCCTACTCTGCAATGTCTTTGCCCCTCGAATCAGTATCCAACTGACCTGAACCTAGCCACAAGCAGTACGTGATAATTAATATAGGCTAAAGGAATCAATTCCACAAAGAAAATACGAAATTACAAGCCAAAATCCAAAATTGGTCAAAACCCGGCCACGGGCCCATGTCTCGAAATCCGACAAAAGTCACAAAACCCGAAAGCTCATTCACTCACGAGCCTAACCATATCACAATTACTCAAATCCGATAAAAAATCTCATTCACAACCTCAAAATTCCAACTCAAGAGTTCTTCCTCTTTTTTCCCAATTTCTCATCCCAAATCACAAATTAGATGATACAATTAAAGATGAAATCATGGGATTTAACCACAATCAAGTAGGAATCACTTACCCCAATCAAATCCACAAAAATCCCTTCAAGAATCGCTCAATTGCGTGCTCTCTAACAGTTAACTCTTCGCGAACGCGAAGCTTTACAAGCTCAACTCATTACGAACACGGCCCATACCTCGCGAACGCATAGACCAAAGACCTGGGGTCCCCAACTGCCTCACTTCTCTTCGCGAACGCGACACCACTCACGTGTTCGCATTGCACACGCAGACCACACCTTCGCGTTCGCGTCCTCTTCTTCGTGAATGTGAAGAACAAAATATTCCCAGCTCACATTAACCCTTCGCGAACACAAGGCTCCTCTCGCGAACGCTTAAGAGGAAACTAGAAAATACACACCAACAGATATGAGCCCTCAACCAAAGTCCAAAAATAATCCGTTAACCACCTGAAACTCACCCGAGTCCCCCGAGACCTCAACCAAAAATACCATCAAGTCCCAAAACACTATACGAACTTACTCGAATCCTCAAACCACTTCATATAACATCAAAAATATGAATCACTCTCCAATCCAAACTTAATGAACTTCGAAATTTTCAAATCCTACAAACGATGACGAATCATACCAAACCACGCCTGATTGACCTCAAATTGTGCACACAAATCATATTCAACATTACGGATCTACTCCAACTTTAGGAATCAGAATCGGACTCCGATATCAAAAAGTCAACCCCCCAGTCAAACTTCTCAAAAATTTAACTTTCGCCATTTCAAGCCTAAATTAGCTACAGACCTCAAATTCATAGTCCGGACACGCTTCTAAGTTCAAAATCACCCAAAGGAGCTAACGGAACCGACAAAACTCCATTCCGAGTCGTCTTCACACACTTTTGACTACTATCAAAATCTTAAGACTTAGCTTCTGTTTTAGGGACTAAGTGTCCCAAATCATTCTGAAACCAAAAAGAAGACCTCCCGGCAAGTCACATAAGCATAAACAGATATGGGAAAAGTAGTAAATAGGGGATCGGTGCTAATACACTTAAAACAACCAGTCGGGTCATTACAGTGGGGTGTGAAGGGGTTGGTGGGGCTGGGAAATAAGGAGGGGAAGGTTGAAGAAGAGTTTTGGAATCAAGAGGAGGAAAATGAGTTCATGAGAAAAATATTTTCCAAAATATTTAAGCCAACCAAACATGAAAAAATTAGAAATTATCACCCTAAGTCTGTATCCATCATCATAAAGGAATTAACACTGTCACGACTGTATTGACTAACAATTATGAACTAATATCCTGTTGCTAACAGAATAATTGGTGCTCACTATTTCAAAAAGATTGACATTATTTCCTTATTAGTGTGTATCACGTCCTGAAATGCCCACCTTCGGATGATAGAATAAAATCGCACGACATAATAAGAAAGAAGTGATATTGTTCCTAAACTTCATAGCCTCTGAGAGATAAGTACAGACGTCTCCGTACCGATCTTTCAGACTCTACTAAGCTTGCTCGTGACTCACGAGACCTATGTAACCTAGTGCTCTAATACCGACTGTCACGTTCCGAAATTCCCACCTTCGTACCGTGATGGTGCCTAACATTTCACTTGCTAGGCAAGCCAACGTTAGAATAATATTATCTATTTTTTAAACAATTTTTAATTTTATTAATAATCAAAGAACAAATGCGGAAGTAAAGTCTGAAATGTAGTAAAAAATTCATAAAAACAACGATGTCTACATACCATCCCAGAATTGGTGTCACAAGTGTACGAGCTTCTAGAATAATACAAATAAAGGTCTGAATAAAATAAAGCTATCAGGAAATAAACACACAGCTAAAGTAAAATAGACGGGGACTTCAGAACTGCGGACGCCATGTAGGTATACCTCAAATCTCCTCCGAATAGCTGAAATCCGAGCAAGTCTATGGCACGCCGCTGGGACCAACTCCGAAATATGCACAAGAAGTGCAGAGTGTAGTATCAGTACAACGGACCCCATGTACTGGTAAGTGATGAGCCTAACCTCGACAAAGTAGTGACGAGGCTAAGGCGGTTCACTTATATTAATCTGTACGCAATATTAATAACAACCACAAATAATAGAAATATATCAGATAACTCGTTTATAATAATTGACGCCAACTCAGCAGTCATAATCCATTATTATTTCAACCAATTCCGCTACAGCGTGCAACCCGCTCTCAGAGTATATTCACATTCAATTCTGTTACAGCGTGCAACCCGTTCTCCCAATGTATTTTTTTTAATCAAGTCTGTCCAATCAAGTATATATATAGACTTTTAAATAAGTCTGTTGCGGCGTGCAATCCGATCCCCCAATATTGACTTTTAAATAAGTCTGTTGTGGCGTGCAATCCGATCCCCCAATATTGACTTTTAAATAAGTCTGTTGCGGCGTGCAATCCGATCCCCCAATATTGACTTTTAAATAAGTCTATTGCGGCGTGCAATCCGATCCCCTAATATTGTCTTTTAAATAAGTCTATTGCGGCATACAATTCGATCCCCCAATATAGATATATTTACTTTCATTTGCGTTGCGGCGTGCAACCCGTTTCCCAATATATATAACTTTAAACAGCTCATAATGTAAATAAACACTACTCCAATAAATATCACATCCAATGAGAAACTATTAAGCATCAAAGCACACAATAATTATAATTTATTTATGAACAAACAATGAGAATAACAATTTATCTTGTAAATCAGGGAGAAAATAGACAATTTAATATTTATAACAATTAATTCATGTATTAAAACAAATTTAGGATTTTCAAATAATTATGCAAATAATTACTTTAACGACGTATAGGCACCCGTCACCTCGCCTGTACGTCATTCACATTTAATTTAAGGATTCTATTCCCTCAAGTCAAGGTTAACCACGACACTTGCCTCGCTTTGCAAATTCCAATCAATTACTCAACCACAGCTTTTCCTTTTAAATTTGTCTCCAAAAGCTTCAAATCTATTCACAAACAATTCGATATATTCAATACCAATCATAGGAATTAATTCCATATGAATTTACTAATTTTTCGGATAACAATTCGAAATTCATTAAACTATTTGACAGTGGGACCCACATCTCAAATCCCAGAAAAACTTATAAAATCCAAACACCCGTTCCTATACAAGTTCAACCATACAAATATTATCCAATTCCTATATCAAATGGACCTTCAAATCTAAATTTCTCGTTTTTGGAAGATTTTAGAAAAATCTGATTTTTCTTCCATAAATTCACGGATTCATGATATAAATGAGTATGGAATCATGAAATATAATCAATATAGGATAAGGAACACTTACCCCAATGTTTCCCGTGAAAATCGCCCAAAAATGCGCCTTATCCGAGCTCAAAACGACCAAAATGTGAAAATAATATCGGACTCTTCAATATATACACTGCCCAGGCATTTCCGCACCTGCGGTGCCTGGGCTCGCACATGCGAGCTCGCATCTGAGAGAAAGATCTCGCATCTGCGAAATGGGGCTTCCAGGCGAGGCCTCGCACCTGCGGAGAAAAAATGTACACCTGCGTTGCCTTCGCTTCTGCGATTATTGTGTCCGCTTCTGCGGACACGCGGGTGCGTGCAGGTTTCCGCACCTGCGAACTTTTGCCAAGCCATGCCCGGGCACATCTGTGATAGAAGGCTCGCTTCTGCGAGCTCGCACCTGCTGGCAAAATATCTGCAGGTGCGATTACAACCGTAGGAAGAATTCAGATTTTGCTTAAGTCCAATTCTTGTTCCAATTTCGATTCGAATCACACTCGGGGTACTCGGGACCCCATACGAATATACCAACAAATCCAGAAACATACTACGGACTTACTCGGGGTCAAAAATCACGTCAAACAACGCTTAAATTATAATTTACACCCTGATTCAAACTTTGAGTTTTAAACTTTTCCATTTGCAAATCTCGTGCCAAAAGATAATAAATGAATCCGAAATGATTTCAAATTTGGCACACAAGTCCTAAATGACATAATGGAGCTATTCAAATTTCCAGAATAGGATTTCGGCTCCGATATCAAAAAGTCAACCCCGTGGTCAAACATGGAAATCTTTAGCCTTTAAATTGCTAGTTCCGTTAAATGGTCATAACTTGAGCTAGGAACCTCCAAATTAAATTCCGGGCANAATGAATCCGAAATGATTTCAAATTTGGCACACAAGTCCTAAATGACATAATGGAGCTATTCAAATTTCCAGAATAGGATTTCGGCTCCGATATCAAAAAGTCAACCCCGTGGTCAAACATGGAAATCTTTAGCCTTTAAATTGCTAGTTCCGTTAAATGGTCATAACTTGAGCTAGGAACCTCCAAATTAAATTCCCGGCATACGCCCAAGTACCAAATCACGATATGGAGCTACCGGAACTGGAAAAACACCGATCTGGATCTGTTTGCTAAAAATGTTGACCAAAGTCAACTCAGTTGAGTTTTAAAGCTCTGTTTCACATTTTAATCCATTTTTCACATAAAAACGTTTCAAAAAATTGTACAGACTGCGCACGCAAGTTGAGGAATTATAAATGGTGCTTTTCGAGGTCTTAGAACACAAAATTACTTATTAAATTTAAAGATGACATTTTGGGTCATCACATTCTCCACCTCTAAAACAAATATTCGTCCTCGAACGGAGTTAGAAAAAAGTACCTGAGCTGGTAAATAAGTGTGGATATTTACTCCGCATGTCCGACTCGGACTCCCAAGTAGAGGCCTCTACCGTCTGACCCCTCCATTGCACCCGAACTAAAGATAACTCTTAGACCTCAAATGTCGGACCTGTCGGGCTAGAATAGCCATCGGCTCCTCCTCGTAAGTCAAATCCTTGTCCAATTGGACTGAGCTGAAATCTAACACATAGGACGGATCACCATGATATTTTCGGAGCATAGACACATGAAACACCGGATGAACCGCTGATAAACTAGGTGGTAATGCAAGCCTGTAGGCTACTTCACCCACCCTTTCAAGAATTTCAAAGGGTCCCGATATACCTAGGGCTCAACTTGCCCTTCTTTCCGAACCTCATTACACCTTTCATAGATGAAACCCGTAGCAATATTCTTTCTCCAACCATGAATGCAATATCATGAACTTTTCGATCGGCATAACTCTTTTGCCTAGACTAAACTGTGCGAAGTCGATCCTGAGTAATCTTGACCTTATCCGAGGCATCCTGTACCAAATCGCTACCCAACAACCGAGCCTCTCTCTGTTCAAACCAACCAACTAGCGATCGAAATCACCTTCCGTATAATGCCTCATACAGAGCCATCTAAATGCTTGACTGGTAGCTATTATTATAAGCAAACTCCGCAAGTGGCAAGAAATAATCCCAAGAATCTCCAAAGTCTATAACACAAGCATGGAGCATATCTTCCAATATTTGAATAGTGCACTCTGACTGTCCGTCGGTCTGTGGATGAAATGTTGTACTCAACTCCACCCGCGTGCCTAACTCACGCTGTATAGCCCTCCAGAAGTGTGAGGTAAAATGCGTACCTCGATCTGAAATAATAGACACGGGTACACCGTGAAGGCGGACAATCTCACGAATG